>JAOVVF010000048.1:4048617-4060460 GCA_028565595.1 Duopalatinus emarginatus
AGTGTGTTTCAATATTACAGCGGAGTGTGTTACAGTGTTACAGCGGAGTGTGTTACAGTGTTACAGTGGAGTGTGTTTCAGTGTTACAGCGAAGTGTGTTACAGTGTTACAGTGGAGTGTGTTACAGTGTTACAGTGGAGTGTGTTACAGTGTTACAGCGGAGTGTGTTACAGTGTTACAGCGTAGTGTGTTACAGTGTTACAGTGGAGTGTGTTACAGTGTTACAGTGGAGTGTGTGAAAAGCCCTGCTGTGTTGTGTTTTGTGTAAACTCTGGATAAATAAGCTTCTAATCCGGAAGCTCTCTCTCACACACACACACATCAGTCTCTGTCACTCACGTTCCCTCGCCTCAGCGCTCTGCTCTGGGGTCATCAGCGGGCCGAGACCTCGTTACACACTCGCTTGTGTGGGTAAATCTGACTGACCTCACTATGCCACGTTTCTGCTAAATGAGTCATTTAGTTCTTTCTCTGGTTAACAGGCGAGTACAGTCCTGCTCCGACTGATCTTAATCTTCATCACATGTAGAGAGCTAAAAACAAATCAGCTTACTAAGTACAAGAAGAAAAACAGAAGAGGATCGCTAATTTAACTATAAAGTATGCTAATATTTTTAAACGGTAAAATGCTACCATACTAGTTCTGTTTAATAAATTACCTTTTGTAATATGTTTTGACTTTTTTCCCTAGCTACTAGTTTAAACTCCACAATAAAATAATTTCTTAATTCTAGCAAGATTGCTAACAGCACATCAGTAGCTGCTGCTACATAGGTGATAAACTTTAGCTAAGATAGTTAATTAGCTGCTAATCTTAGCTCAGTGTCGCATGTTGGTATCTCACTAGCTTAGCTAATGGGGGTAAATTATTGCGTAGTGTAATTAGCAAGAGCATGTTCTGCTAAGTGAGATCTACAGTTTAGACAGGTACTATTCTAAAATGCACCAGAGATTAAATATTATATTTATTATATTTATTTATTATTATATTTATATATTATATGTATATATGATATATTTTTTACTTCTATTTTCTACTAGTAAAGTTCATCCAGACATGGTGGTGTTTACATCTACCCTTTAAAAAATGGCTGTTAAAGGTACGTAGATATTACATTTTATGTGTCATACGTAGCTAATCACTTCTATATGTAGGCCTGTTGCCCTATTTTAGCACTGCACATTAAATCTGCCATTCTATTGGACTTTTTTTGCATCAGACTCAGGACTCAGGTAGGGGGCGTGGTCAGATGTCTGAAGGTGGAGTTGTAACTATAGGCCATGTTTAATTATTATTATTTAATAAATACAAGAATATTCGGCTAGTTTACAGAAACTGTACGAATGTGTGTAAGAAGTGTGTGTAGCTAGTTTGTAGCTGTTTGCTATATTAGGATGGGGGTGGAAGGCGGGTTTTGTGGAAATTTCATTGGACGTGGCAAAACCTCGCTAACTCTATTCCCCAACCTGGTGCATCCAGGTAAACATGAATCTTTGTCTTACCTCCATCTGAGTAGGTTTCGGTGCCGTATCCATCCTGCAGTCCATTATTCCACGTGCCCTCGTACTTGCCGCTGGCCCCGGTGCTCTCCCGCACTCCGTAGCGCCCCTTAAATCCATGCGTCCACTCGCCCTTGTACACCCACTTGCCCTTGTTCTCCACGCCGATGCCGTGGCGTTTGCCCTGCGCCCATGTGCCCTGGAAGGTGTTGCCACTGGGCCATGTGTACACACCCAGAACCTCAAAACCGTGGCTCCATGCGCCGGCATACTCGCCCTGGCCTTTGGGCCCCGTGCAGATGCCGTGGCCATGGGCCTTGCCTTCGTCCCACCCGCCACAGTAAGACCCCCCATCGTCAAAGTTGAACCTGCCCCCAGTGGACATGCATGAAATAGGGCTTGGCAAAAGTCCACAAATCTCGAAAAAAAGAAAATAAATTAAATGAATAAAAAGATTGGGAGTGGGTGGTGGTGGTAGTGGTGGGGAGGGGGGTAGGAAACCAAGTGTGGAAGACGTCGCTTGGACTGGAAATATCACCGTCAGTCAACAGTTGCAGGAAATGACACCAACTAAAACATAAAAAAGAGGCTAAAAGAAAAAAGAAAAGGGGGTGTTGCTCACACCATCCTGCTCCTGTAGAGAGAGGTTTTTATTCCCGAGCAGCTCTCCGGCGACTGCGTCTGGGAGATGGACACAGCAGAAGGCCCGCGCCAGCCATCACGCGCCGGGCGACACCAGCGCTCTGACTCGGAGGTGGGTGCAGGGCTTCTCAGGCCCCGATCCTCAACTCCCCCAGGCTCCACCTTTTTAGAAACCTGTTCGGTGGAGGAAGCGTTTGTGCAGCATTTACGCACGTCTACTCTACACTCTTAGAAAAAAAAAGGTTCCTCTGGGGTTCTCTGGGATTGTTGACGCTTCTTGCTTTCCAACACCTTCAACTTATATTGTCAGGTTCTGTGTTCCAGCCTCGAGGGTTCCTCAACATAAGAACCTTCTTTTCTAAGAGTGTACGAAGGAGGTTGCACAGGCGTCAGCATCCAAACCCCCCGCCCGACATCATCACGCTGCGGATGATGCTGCTGATGGAGGGATGAAAGAAAAAGAAGAATAGAGAAAAAAAAACAGGAGGCGCGTGATTGCTGGGTATGAACACTGTTGTTTAGGTAACAGGAGACGGATGGATCAGCAGGGAAGCAGACAATCCAGCGTTATTAATCCACTGTATGCTCGGCTCTGGTTCTCTCTCTCTCTCTTTTTCTCTCTCTCGCTCTCGCTCTTCTTCCTCCCTGTCTGTCTATCTATCTTGCTGTCTTTTTCTCCTCATGCTCTTTCAGGTCCACATCACAATCCAGGTTTTGCGCATCAGTGATAAGTCCAGATTCTGAGCTTTCTCTTCTGATGTGTATCCAGGGAGAGTGCGTGCCTGCTCCGCTTGTATCACTGCTTCTTATCGTTTATCTCCACTGTGTTTGAGTCTCTCTCTCTCTCTCTCTCTCTCTCTCAGATCTGCTCATTACAGAAGGACTGTTCCAACACAGCCAATCCTCCCCTCATCTCCCCTCCCCCGCACACACTGATTCTCTACCTCCACTTAAAGAGACACGACACTCCCTCTCTCCCTTTATCGCTCTTTTTCTCTTTCCTTCCTCCCTCCTTCTCTCTTTTCCCACCTCATCTCTCTCTCTCTGTCCAGTTAAAGACACAGATACTACTTTAATACAAATATCTCCCTCTCTCTTTCTCCCTCTCTCTCTCTCTCTCTCTCTCTCTCTGTTTCTTTCTATCTTGCTTTCTCTCACACACACACACACACACTTTCTCTCTCTATCTTCCTCTGTTCAGCTCAATTTAATTCTGTGTGATTTATTATCAACTGAAGTCTAGATGTGTAGATGGACGAGAATTCAATCCTGATCTTAGGTTACTCTTTATGCTGAATTTCACTCGTCTTCTTTGTATCTGGGTTGTCTCCGGGTTCTCTGGTTTCCTCGATTACACAAATAATAAATATATCGACAAGCAGTGACTGGAGGGGTCCAAGCACTGTAGCCACCATGTGGGTCAATAATAATAATAATAATAATAATAATAATAATAATAATAATAATAATAATAATGAAATTAATGTTTCTTGTTGATTTTCAGACTGTGGTCTTAAACCCAGCTAGAACTTAAATAGCTGGAATAGAGATGTAGAGTACATAAAAAGTCCTGGGCTGCGTCAGAAATCACGTACTTCCGTACTGAACAGTACGCGAAAACAGTACACGAGCGTGACTAGTGTGTCCGAATGTGCAGTCTGCATCAAGCAGTACACGAAAAGTTCCCGGATGACGTACTGCTTTGGGAGACGTTTTGCAGTATGTGAACTGAGCACACTGTTCTATATCCCATAATGCAATTCGAGCAACACAGATGTTCGGAACTGAAGACGAGCAAAATAAAAGTATTTTTATTTTAATAATTTTTCTATTAATAATTTCTTCTGAGGTAAAAAAAAAAAAAAACATCCTAAGGTTAAAAAAAGTACATTTGGGGATTTAAAAAAAGGCTGTGATGTGATGTCATACATCACATGACATTGTAAAGACGGCGGATGTAGTGCATCCGAGGCTGTGCATACTGCTCGCTCGCATACTGGAATTGCGTACTGCTTTAACAGCAAAACAGTTACACACTGCTTCTGATTCAGTCTGTACTGTTTGAGTACGCGATTTTGGACGCAGCCCTGGACTTTTGAGTACATTTGAGTAGGTTTGAGAATGACCATAATCATATATACGGCTTTGATTCTTTTATCTAAATACTACTACTACTAATAATACTAAAAAATAATAATAATAATAATGCCATTTCTCTCTCTCTCTCTCTCTCTACAGGCTAATGATAGCCTTTAGCACAGTTACAATAATAATAATAAAAAATATAACTATACACTTTATTTTTAAAGCACTTCACATTTCAAAGAAATCTCAAAGTGCTACATCATAAAAGACAATGAAGTCGGAGACACACAGCTCACTTTTCACAGGTCGGAGGTTGCAACACTTCCCTCACACACCTCATGAAAGTGGTTTATATGCTGAGTCTGCAGTTTATATTTACACTCACTGACATCTGATACACTTTCCTCTAGCATCTCACACAGTCCATCTGTAGTAAAGATTATAACCTTTAATGAATATGCTCTTAAAATTCTGTCAGGTTAGCATGTTACCCAGTAACGTAATGCTAGCAGTAAAGATTATATAGATTATATAGATTATATAATCCTTATATCAATAACAAGTAGTATTTGTTATCTACCAAGCATTAACAGTGATAATTATGGAAATTACTTGATATCTGTCTAGCTAGCATTAGCACAACATATTGTGAACGTTTTCTGAATTTTGCTGAATTGTCTTATGTTAGCTAGCTAGATTTAGCAGTGAAGCTTATGGAAATATATTAATATAAGTGACTCATATTAGCTGGCTAGTTATAATTAGTAGTTATAATTAGTAGTCAGTCAATTAGTGGTTGGTGTGGTACAGTGGTAACATCATTGGGTTCCCATGTGAGAGACCTGGGTTTGATTCCTGGTCTGGGCAGCCAGTCTGTGCTACACCAATAAGGGTCCTTGGGCAAGACTTCTAACACTACGTTGGCCTCCTGTAATACCAATAACCTTGTAAGTCGCTCTGGATACGTCTGCTAAATGCCGTAAATGTAAAATGTAAATGTAGTCAAAATTACTGAAACAAATGTTTATAAATTACTTAAAATCATTTCAGCAGTCCTATACAGCAGGTTAGATCGCGTTAGCTAATCTGCTAGAATTAGCAGTGAAGATTAGCTAATTGAATGTTTAGAAAAGTGCCTCACAAACCCTCTTGGAAATCCTGTCGGATTAGAAAGTGCTTCGCGGGTTGGGCCACATTGTGAAAGGGCTCAGTTAGCTTTAGTTGTAGCAAATTGAGTAGCAAGTCCCTAATAACGAAATAAACCATTTTAGAATGGAGCTGCAGAAACTAAGGGCACACAAATAGTAACCTGAAATATCACACACACACACCAAGTTACTGGCATTCATGTCACTTAATTAGCATGTAGCCTCGTCCTGTGTCTGGCTGGTTTGATGGACATGTACACCTGCTCCAGAATGCATCATTCAGCACTGGCCATCTGTCGTCCTTTCTTCTTCCCTCACATACCCATCCCAGTTGACCGTTCCACACTCTGTCTTCATGAAGTGCCCACTATGCATGATGATCCACAGTTTCCTCAACACATGGAACCTGCTAGAAGCTGGCAATAAGGGCACCTTTTCAGTTCCTCCACTACAATACTGTAGGTACCAACACTGATCCAACTACGTCTACACCTAGTATTCATACGTCAACTCATTCTCTTAGACTTAGAACACAAGGTAAGAGCATTCTCTCACATATCCAGTGCTGAACATCTCCCTAAAACCTCCCACTAGACCAAAATCCAGCTGGAAGACAGGTTGGGCAGTTGAACTGGACCTTCACAACTAGATGGCCAATCACTGAGATGATACGTATCCACCCCAGTCAAGTCCAATTCATGCAACACATCCACAGTTACAGTACTTTTTATGTTTACATTACACTTTTAATGAAGAGTCAAGGGCACAGCAGTGGCAGCTTGGAAGTGTCGGGATCTGAACTCATAGTCATCTTAACCACAGCCCTGTATGTGAGCAGGATAATATTCTAAGTTATATTTAATTTGTGTTATTATGATTATCATTAACTTTTATTATATATAATCCTTAATGATGTATTATAATTGGTAGGAGTGTTATAAAGTGTTATTAAGGTATTATTTAATAATTACAGTAATATTAACCAGGAACCAGCGTACGATAAGAAGGAGCCTTTGGGGTGTAATGCCTGTTTAGCATGACTGTTAGCAATTTAGCGGCATGTTAGCCTCGACTTGTTCTGCATTCCTCTGAATTCTGAAAGAAACCAAATCATTCCCAAACTGCGTATTACTGAAGATTTCAAGCAATTCAGAATATTATTAACTGTTAGCGTTAGCTCATGTTAGGCAGCTAGCATAGCTACCATTAGCTATGAAGAAAAGTTAACCAAACATTTCATATTATTTAAAATTATCACAGAATTCCTGGCAGCCGTATAGTATAGTATAGTAGGCAAAGTATAGTAGGCAAATAGTTCACTTTCGCTTCCACATATTAGCTCATGTTAGCTAGTTAATATGTTTTGTGATTGTGATACTGTTGTGATTAAAAAAAATTGATTTTTTTCCTTCTGGATTAATAAACTGATCTATCTATCGATCTGTCTGTCTGTCTGTCTGTCTACATGGATAACATCCTCCTAGCTAGCATTAGCAGTAAAGACTAGCTTATTGAACGCCTCTCAGATTATTTTATGTTAGCCAACTAGCTTTAGCAGGGACACTGGAAACACTGACATTTTTTTTATTTCCTGCCAGTTTAGCTCATAACAGCAACCTAGCTAGCATTACTAGCATTACTAGCATTGGAAACCTCCAAATTTTAATCCCTTCAGAAGTCCTGTCAGATTTTGGCTTTGTTAGCCTGCTAGCTACAATTATCCACAAAGATCTGTAAAGTCATTTAACGTTCTCTCAGAAGCTTTTAGCTCGTGTTAGCCAGCTAGCTTAACGATTAGCCATTAGGATGAATATGTAATATGTAATATGGTTAAAGTCCTCTCAGAAGTCCTGTCTTTAGCTAGCTTAGCTAACGTTTTGGTGCTAATGTTCTAAAGATGAACGCACTGCTAAACTGAGGCGTATAAACACGACTTCGGTAGAAGGAGATGCTTTAGCTGATGTTGCCACTTTATCTCGGGCCTGCTGTTCATTAGCATTAGTGCAGGACAGTGTGTGTGTGTGTGTGTGTGTGTGTGTGTGTGTGTGTGTGTGTGTGTGTGTGTGTTGAGCACAGCGAGGCATGCAGAGCGTAGGAGTGAGAGAGTGAGAGAGAGAGCGAGAGAGAGAATGATAATGCAGAGGAGGTTGTGAAGCACGACAGGTGTCTCCTTAAGAAGAGTGTGTTACCATGAAACGCTTTTCTAAACAAAAGAGGACAGGAAATGAGTCTGCACTGGGGTTCTCCATCCACCTGTTTTTACACTAATGATTTGTGTGTAATACGATCTACATAATAATGGCAGTAATTCTGAACAGAACATGTGTAGAGGAAGTGATTCTTGTGTAATCGGTATCTCAGTTTCCTCCTCACAAGCCAGATCTAGCCATGGTTTAGTAATATAACACATCACTCCTACACATGCAACCTATCAAACACCCTCTTAAACTTCAGAATCACAGATATGGGCAATGTTGCTCATTCTATCTAGATTAAAATAAGTAATACATGATCAAAAATGGTCACTAGAAGTAACTCAATGACACCATAGGCAAAGCTGCATATTTATTGGTTTGTCTTGGTCTTTCGCATATAAAATTAAAAAACATGAGTATGCAGAAGAAATGAAGAACACAAACACACACACACAAAAAAAACCAAGCATGGTTTGTGAACTCCGCGTTTAACCTGTCCATGCAGTGAAAAACACACATCAGTGAACACTAGGGGGGAGTGAACACACTTGCCCGGAGCTGGGGGCAGCCCCAAACTGCAACATCCAGGGAGCAGTAGGGGGGAGTTAGGTGCCTTGCTCAAGGGCACCTCAGTCGTGTCTTGCCCTCGGCAGGGACAGAACCCATGACATTCCAGTTATGAGACTGGTTCCTTAACCACTAAGCCACGACTGCCCCCACTAATTGTGATTAGTGATTGAGTCTTTGGTTAAATTGTTATTGGTGATTAGTATTAGTGGGTCTTTGGGTGCAATGATGATCTGTGATTGGCTGTTGGGAATGATGGTGATCAATGATTGGGTAATTGGGTGATTAGATACAATTGTGATTAAGGACTGGATCTTAGGCTACAATTGTGTTTGGGTCTTTGGGTACTGTGGTGATCAGTGATTGGGACTTTGGGTATAATAATGACCAGTGATTATATATTTGGCTACACTTTTAATCAGTGATTGGGTCTTTGGGTACTCTGGTGATCAGTGATTGGGTCTACAGGTACATTAGTCACTGGGTCTTTGGGTAGAATACTGATTAGTGATTGGGTCTATGGGTAAAAAAGTGATCAGTCATTGGATTTTTGGGTACAAAGGTTAATCATCAGATGTGAAAGAGGTGCTTGCCATGTCAGTAAATGCCCATTAAAGATTTTTGAAAAGTAAATTTAGGATTCATGAAACATTTACACCACTCGGACCTAATATCTGATCTCAAACATATACGTATCATATCCCAGTGTCTTTATCTAAACCAGGTTGACAATAAGGTAACTACACCTTAGACATTCTTCTTACTCTGGCTTTAATTTCTAATTATTTTTTGCCACTGCTTATATTGCTTCATTAAACTGTAGCAGCACCACCATAGGTGAAACTACATATCAAAACCATCATGTAAATTCAACATCCTCACACTTAGCCACACCCACTTGTGTCTGATTGGTCCGACTCAGAATGAGCAATCAATTCATCTCAGATTATAATCCCAGATAAATGTGATATGAGAGCAATTTGGACTGGACCCTGCCTACAGAATTAGTCAGATGATCTAGGACTGGACGTGGGAACTCTGGAGCTGCACCACCGAGCCAACAGCAATTTAAACATAGAACATTATCAAGGTAAAGACCTGGTTTTCAAACAGTTGGATGGAAAGTCTGTATGTTTATGGTCTGAAATCCACCTGTGATGTTATCTCAATGAGAAAAAGGCTTCACTAATAATTTAACTAACTTTAGAAAAAACATAATTGACTTCATCATTTAACAGTGTCCAGGAACACATTGGTGTGAATTCACATACATTAATAAGCAACTATGGGTTCCATCTTGAAAACTAATAATTAATTTTTTTAAACACTTAACATTTAAAATGTGATTTGCACTTACTGTGTTTTGATCAATAGAAATCTAATGCTGTCCTCTAGTGGTAAGATATAAACAGTGCAATGGTTCAAAATAAAAATAAAACAAATATTATAATCTGAAATCCACTGTTACTGACATTTTTTAAAAGCAGACTCGAGTCGTAGTTTCACTTAAGCTGCTTAGAAAAAAACTTTAGTTAAAACTCGTCCTAGCTGAGAGGGAGTTCAGTCATGGGGACATTATCATGGCCCTCATCAGGCCAGACTCTGTCTGTGTCTATGTCATCTAGTTGAAATGTAATAGCAGTGCTATAGAAACATTTACGGCACCTACTGAGCCTACTGTTTTTTTAAATAGAATTATATATATATTTATATTTATAGAATTTAAACTAAATAAAAAAAAAATAAGCATTGGAGTAAAGAAATGTAATCTGTTGTGTTTTTTTAACATGGGAAAATATATATAAGATATAATATATGATCAGACAGATAGATAAATAGATAGATACATTTGAGATACAATGAGATGTCATTTCTCATTACAAGGCAACGAACTGCAGTTACAACTGCAAGTGGTAGCATACAGCAATTAGGACAGAGTGATAAATATGACATAGGTGTGATATATATATATATATATAGTGAGAAGTTCAGTAGTGTAATTGATAATGGGAAGAAGCTGTTCCTGGGCCGGCTGGTTCTGGCACGGGTTTTCCTGTGTGCCCTCCCAGAGGGCAGGAGGTTATACAGGGTGTGGCTTGGGTCAGAAGAGTCTCTACCACATACCACACTGTCACACAGTCAGTGTGAACGCTCTCAATAGTGCAGTGTTAAAAGTTTGTAAGTATGTGGGGGACAGATGACAGATGGTCCTTCTTCAGTCTAATCAAGAAGTAAAGACTGAGTATGTTGTATTGACTTCAGACTTGACTTAGAGACTTCAGCCTAAAGTCTCGGGACTTGACTTGGACTTTTGTTGGAATTTTGTGACTTGTAAGCATCTCTGGTTCCTGCCTTGTGTCATATGATCACAGCTGTGTGGTCCAGACAAACCAGGACCCTGATGTTGGAGGCTGGTAAGAGACTGACTGACTCAGTGGCGCCATCATGTGGACTGGAGAAGATGTCTTTAATTCACACACACACACACACACACACACACACAAATGTAAAATATTGATTGATTTAGATTGTGCAAAAGTATTGTTATATTTCTATATTTTATTTAATTTGTTTATTATTTCACCTATAAATGAATAGTATAGTAAAACAACAGCTTTGAGTTTATTATTTAAAATTAATTGTTTATATTGTGCACATATTAAGTACAATCTTAATATTATTGTATTATGTTATTGAGTATAAAATATACAGGCCTACCATACTATAGTTTTACTGTATAATAGTTATATATATTATAATATTATATTGTAAACAATTCAATTGTTTTATTTTATAATTCTATTCATTTTCGAAACATTTTACATTTGTGCATTTTTTATTTTTTTTTTTTCATTAAATTGAGTTAATATTTTACATATTATAAATGATAATTATTTAAATATTTCTATTAATCCTAAATATTTTACTATCTATTTTAACATGTCATATTTATTTTATCATATTTTATATATAGTATTTGTTAGTTTTATTTATTAGTTTTGTACCTTTAAGACTTTTTCATATCTCAAGGCCATTGATGTATTATATTTCATATTTGAGGTCTAAATTGACTCTAATCCATGACTAAAAAAACCTTTCGAAACCAATAGAAACCTGAGCAGCTGCTCGGTGGGCGTGTTTAACCAATCAGAGCCGCAGCGCGACGTGACTGACAGTCTGAGCGACCAATAGAAAGCACGTGGGCGGAGCCTGTGTTAGAGCGTTCTGGGTTCGGGCAGAGACGTTTCTGTCTTTTAGTCGACTTCCAGACGGGATTTTCAACATCCAGGAGCGCAAATCTGAGTTTATTTCCCCGGTTCTGGATCGGAATCTGATCCCAGAGGAGAAGCACGAGTGTCCGGGGTGTGTTTAAAATCTCCACAGAGGATTTGTGGGTGGATTTTGTGGCCTGTTTTGTGCTGTGGTGTGAGTGGAGTGGACCTGGATGGGATTGTTTATCAGGTCCATCAGTGAGTGGAGGAAACACGGCGGTGTGAGGAGGACGACAAGCTCGACTCGGATCTTCTCAGGGTTCCAGAGCTTCTGTCAGCAGTGTTTCCTGTCTTATAGCTGAGCAGGAGGTCGGTGGATGGTGGACAGAGCCGAGTCCGGACATACTTACAGCAGCCCCACGGATTCCAGTCTCTCTCTCTCTCTCTCTCTCTCTCTCTCTCTCTCTCTCTCTCTCCCCCCCCCCCCCCCCCCC
>JAOVVF010000048.1:4162954-4175304 GCA_028565595.1 Duopalatinus emarginatus
CTGTTTTTTAAAAGCAATTTAAATTATTGTTTAATTGCTAAACACAGCATCTACAAACCACATGTGTACATTTCATGTGTCCAGATTGTGTGTGTTTTGTTATGTAATAGATGAGGATATGTGTATTATGTGTATTATAGTGTGTAGTATGTTGTGTAGTATTGCGCTCTGCTAGCTGGTGTAGGCTAGGTGTGTTCTAGCTGTGTAGGTGCTAGGTGATTAGCCTGAGCTAGCCTAGCCTAGTGACCCTGTAATAGTGTGTAATAGGAGTACTAGTATGTAATATGTTCATGTGTTGAGGAATGGCACTAAACTGGTGTTGTAGATTTTAAAATGGAGTGTATTATGGTTTAATAAATATATAAATGATCCTCCAGATCTGCGCGTGAGTCGGTGAAAGGTGAGGAAACACTTCCTCTGTGATTACTGGGCGGATTTGTTCCCGAGTTGTGGGTTTTATCAGAGCAGCCCAGTGACGAGGTCTCAAAAACATCACTCGGGGAGGAAAACGCTCATTATTCAGAGAGTGTGTGATTATTATAAACTCACACTTTCTCTAACACTGGATTTCCTCACATCTGCTGCAGAGTCTGAAATTCACCATTAGACTAAAAATGACCTCCTTATGCCTTAATCAACACTTCGGTCTGATTTCAATGTTGAAGTCAATAGCAACCTCGTTTCTATCTCCAGAATAGATGAGAATCAGCCACAAATACAAGCTAGAGAAATGTAACCCCGCCTCCAATCTGCATATATTTGCATATCATTTACATAAATTATGTTTTAAAACAGCCTGCGGTTTGCCAATTTGCTGACTTTTATTTTATTAAAGAACGTCTCATTGTACTTTTTATTTATTTATAGTTGCACATCACTGTGAATGAGCCGTTACCCTAGAAACGATGACATATTACAAAAAAAATAAAAATGATGTCATTTCCTGTTATCACCTCCATAACCCTCTTCTCCTTGAAGTTTCTTAGTTTCTGTATAAGAGATACATTTATGAAGCTGTCACATGATCAACTTGAACTTAAACCCCACCTCTTTTCAAAGTCTTTCACTCTGTAGCTAATATAAAATAGCTAATTTCTTATAATTACTAGATTATGATTATTACTAGACGCGATGTAAAGGTTACTGATCCCGGTCTGATAACGTGGATTTCCACTATTTTGTGTATGCTAGGTGACTAGCCTGAGCTAGCTTAGCCTAACCTTTATCTAATTTCTGATAATTACCATCAGTTAGCATGATTCTGAATTCCCGATTCTGTTTTTTGTTTTCACAGACACATCGAGAACTGGTTCGGTCTACAAACTGTCCAGGAGGTTGACATGGCGCTGTACACTGGCATCCAGAGGCTGTAAGTAGCAGAATCACGTCTCAGCACCGTATCGCTAATCCGTCCCTCACCCTGAACTCTGACAGTGTGAAAGGCAGCCCACATGGTTTCAAGGAACATCTCTGTCACTGATACGGCTAACACTTGAGCTGGTAGATCTGTGGATTAGCACTTAACGACAACGCTAGGCGGTCAGCCAGGCGTTCTCATCTCCCAGTTGTCGACTTTAGCGGCACGGATTTTCCTTTTAAGTCGGCCCACAAACAAAAAGATCCTCCCCAAGGCCTGCTTTACACTGATCAAATAAACAGCAGTGAAGCAGCCAGGAAATTTAATTATGTCCCCCATCGCCCAGCATCTGGATGAAAACTCGGCTCGGCTTCTTCTTTCTCCTCCCCTTCTCCATGCTTGGCCTACTGGAGAGATGTTAGCCTCCGTCTTCCAAAAAGAATGTCTGTGGTAGGCTCTTGGGAAGAGAAGCTCATCCTCACACCGTCCTGCGTTTACAGGCTAGCACATGCACAGTCTTCTCCTAGCCAATTTCCAAAGGCTTAAAGCAATTACAGCAGCACTGATTAGCATGTTTCTCATTAGCCACTAGCATTTGTCAATACACCACCACTGGGGCCTAAAACCCAGACTGAGGATCACAGGATCTCATTACTTCTTGCTGTTTTAACCCTTTTTATTGGTCTGACATTACATCTGATGCATAATTATATTAAAGAAAAAAATCAATATCCGAAATCTTAAGAAACCGCTTGTTTGTGGAGCTTTACTGCACTGTACTTCACTTTCACTTTCACGTCACTGGAGCTGGTGTTGGTCCAAGAGACAAGACCACGTCCCTAACCTCAAGCCATGTCTGCTCCGGATGCGAACCAGATCCGGTTCGTGTTTTCATTTATTCATTGATCCCTTTATCCAGAGACACCATTTCGAAGCTTTCTGAAGAAGCCAACAGTTCTGCTGGTGTTCACATTTCAACTCATGATCTTCTAATCAGAGGCTCACAGGGACATCAGTGGCTGGTTCCATCCTCTGTCCTGTCAAGACTCAAGTGCCCTTGAGCAAGACACCTAACACCCTCCCCCTCCCCCTTCTCCAAACTGCTCTGCAGGTGCCATAGATAATGACTTACTCTGGGCAAGTGTGTTCACTGGCCCTTAGCGTGTATGTTTAGTGGTCCATGTGTTTTACTGCTTGGATGGATTAACTGCAGAGGTCAAATTCTACTGGGAGAGGGTGGAGGGGGGGGGGTAGTCATTTGTCAAACCAGCCCTTGCATCAAGAGGAACAAGGTTCTTATGAGCAACCACAGAAGACTAAAGCTACCTCCATATTAGCCAGTTTTAGACACTTTTATATGGGATGGTAGATTGGATACATATCTGATATCTGGTCATGTGACACAAATGTTAATGATCATAAAGGATCATGTAGGAACCAGCTGGATTGAATCTCCTGAATCTGACTAGTGGCTGAATCCGTCATCCAGGTTCAACATCCAGGTTAACGTCATAAGCGTGTTGAGGGACACGTTCAGGGGAAACGGTGCAGTAAAGATACCAGTGACCCCGGCTGTTGATTCATCCTGCCCCCCCCCTTCCATATCTTCTTGGAGTTTCATCTGATCCGACATGGACTGTCTACAAAAAAACCATAATGGACAGATGTAGACACCATGACTCCGTATAACCTGTTCTGTTATATTTTGTCAAGCTGCTGGGGACAATGTCTGATGAAATTATAGACCAGACGTCCATATCAGACAAATCAGATGTAAGCAAAACATCAGAGCAGTCTGAAGCTTGTAATGTGAACTCAAAGGTCCGTGTTTCGGTAACTGGGAATTTCCTGGGAAAATAATTTCGAAAAGATCTCGAGAAACCTCATCTTTATCTTGGACTGGGTTCCTGTAGAACATTCTGGTGACACTGGAGGCAAAGTGGGAGGATTTACCTCCTGGATAGGAGCAATCTGTTATAGAGCATCATGTCCAATCACACACACACACACACTTATACATAGGCAATCCA
Source organism: Duopalatinus emarginatus (assembly GCA_028565595.1). Classification (NCBI taxonomy): domain Eukaryota; kingdom Metazoa; phylum Chordata; class Actinopteri; order Siluriformes; family Pimelodidae; genus Duopalatinus; species Duopalatinus emarginatus. The sequence continues at coordinate 4,166,342 of JAOVVF010000048.1, forward strand.
TACAATCTAAACAGACAGTTTAAAAAGCCAGTCCAGTGATGGACAAGTTTTTGGATGGTAGGAGAATACCTGGAGAACCAAACTGACCGACACAAACCTCTGGGGAATGTAGTGGTGTGAGATCACGGTTTTCTAAATTATAAACATTGATATATAAAAAACAGTGAATTGTATTTGATAACTAATACAGAGACTCCTTTTATTACTATTCACTCCACTGCTGCACTGATCCGAACCAGTCAGTGTCTCCAGGACTGTTAAGGCATCTTGTCTTTCAGGATTCCAATCACGATCATCAGACCCACCACCAGTAACCCGGGCGATTAGTCCTGCCTCACAAGCCGTGCCTTTGTGTGGGCTCGACCCAAATCTGAATCCGTTGATCTAATTACACGTTCTCACAGCCGTAATGAAACCAGGAGCGAGCGCTCAGCACGAATAAACATCTCACAGATGCTGGTGATAAAAAACGATTCAATATACATAATTGATTCAAGATGCTGGCGAGAGCAATGACAAGAGGGCGGAGAGGTTGCTTTTCCATGAGCATCCTGGCTTTAATGATACCACAGGAGAAAGCAAAGATGCAGGGATTTTTTTAATCATCTCTTTCAGACGTCAGGATAATGCTCAGCTCAGATGGCGCCAATGTCAGCTCGGGTTAAACTGACCGAACTGCACCTTTCTCCTCCTCTCGCAACTCATGTGCTTCAACCCAGACCTGTGATTTACCTCAAATGCGACTTTAAATCAGCAGGTAATCACCAGACTCACTGTGTGACACTGGCGTGATCCACAGGCCCTCTCGCTCTCGGAACACTCGTTTCCATAGATACCATCACCTTCGCAGCCATTTACAATAAGCCCTCTCCGAGTGTGCACACTCCTACAAGTGTTTGGAAAAATCTTGCAGCGGTTGGTTGAGAAGGAAAACAAAAATATGTACACTTTTCTGTTTCAGGACTATCATGAACTGCAATCTGAGGACCATCCAGACTAGAGCCTTTGCCCAGAACCCTCATCTACGCTACATGTGAGTCTGTTCTCTTATACACCATACACCATTCAAATAAGGGCATATAATCCCATACACCACCCGAATAATCCCATACACCACCCGAATAATCCCATACACTATCTGAATGAGGGCATATAATCCCAAACACCATTTGAATAAGGTCATATAATTCCATACACCATCCAAATAAGGGCATATGATCCCAAACACCATCTGAATAAGGGCATATAATCTCATACACTATACGAATAAGGTCATATAATCCCCTACGCCATCTGAATAATCCCAAACACTATCTGAATGAGGGCATATAATGCCATACACCATCCAAATAAAGTCATATAATCCCATACACGATCCAAATAGAGTCTTAAATCCAGTACTATTAAATAGGGTCATATCACTCCATATATTATACCATAAATTCTCTTCCGGGATTAATAAAGCCTTATCTTATCTTATCTAACGATCCAGTAGGGTCCTATAATTTCATACATGATCTGAATTGGACCATACCATCCTATAGACGGTCAGAATAGAGTCATACAATCACATAGGGTTATATAATCCTGTACACAGTTTGAAAATGGTGATATAATCTGATACACTGTCTGGATCATCATACACTATTATACAATTTGATTTTTGTTGGCTTTTGTTAAAAATGAAACTATGTTGGTTCCATGGTTGGAGAAATTTGAAGTCATTTCCTTGATATTCTGTACACTATGTTTCTTTGCATTACATTCATCTTACTAGCTAACTAGCTACTGACTAGCGCATTCTCCAGGACTGCTAGCGTTCTGGTTTAGCTTAATTTCAGTTTTGGTGACAAATAAATAAATAACTCTGATGAACTTGTCAACTACACCACCCCAGCTTTAGGTGTACTGCAGTGCTGCACCTTCACTAAACCTCTGTAGCCTCTTTTTATTTTTTTCTACTTGTTATTTTCTAATATAGCAGATTTGAAAGCATCTAAAATCCTCCTGCATTGTCGTAACCGGGAAATAACAACCGAACATGGTTCATTTACCCTCTGATTCCACATGCTATATGAAAGTTCTAATCACGAGCCTCTGCTCAGGAGACGAGCCTTCATGCATAATTAATGATGATAAAGTTCTCTGCAGAACCCATCCTGTGTTTATTCTGCAGTAATTTCTCACCCTACGCTCTCTCCGATATAACTGTGGGGAGGCATTAGGAAGACTTGTGTATCTTAAGTTTCCAGGATTTACATTCCGGTATGGTTCCCAGTACTGCATTGTTGTCGAGCACACATTATATCACATCATATCACATCATATATCATATCATATCATATCATATCATATCATATCATATCACATCATATCATCTACCCTGCACGTCCAGTGTGGCCACCTGCAGTAGAGTAGGAGTAAAACGTCCGCAGTCTTATCACCGACTTTGGTAAGCAGCTAGTAGCCTAATTGGATTTTTGTCTTCCAGGAGAGAATTGATATTCCCAGTGAATGTGATCCGTTGAGGTGGATTCTGTATAAGGGGTCGCGGAGGTATTGAGGTTGTGTTAGACAGTTTACTTTGGGTTTAAATGGAATTTTGGCTATTTACTAAAAACTCAATATCAGGATTAATATGAACATTTGTCTTCGATTCCAGGAACATAACGATGTGGGATACTGTGAGCATGAAATCTGGGGAATATGGCACTGTGGATACTGGACAGTAAAATATATAGTATTTAAAGAATATAGGCTTCTAGAAACATAGGGATCCTGTGGGAGTGCAATGAGAACATGGAGCATGAACATTTATAAACAGAAGATACTGGGAATATAGTACACATAGAAATACTGGGAATGGAAGAAATTCTGGAACACAGAACACTGGTAACAGGATTTTTTCGGAAGATTAGGAACTGGCGTTTGAATAATATATTATATACTTTTATACCGGAAATAAACTGTAGTATTTCAGGAAACTGAAACTCGGGGAAAATACCATTTTCATGTTGGAAACACAGAGTCTTGGGAATGTTGGACTCTGGAAAAGTTTAGAACCTAAGAGAATGAAAATGGTGTATTTTAGGAACAGTGAGCCATGGGATCACATGGGCCCAGAAACATAGGGGTGATTGGTAAGAAGCACTTAAAATTATAGCACTTTAGTTGTTGTTGTCCCATTGTTTAATTAGACTATAATGATCTCTAAAGGTAAATTTGGGTAATTAGGTCCTTGTAAACATATACTACAGAATATAGGACATTAGGGGACATGCAATTTTGGGAACATAGACTGTTGTGATATGGAAAGATAAATGAATGGACAGGATGAATGGATGGATGGGTGGATGAATCGGTGGATGGATGGATTGATGGAGAGGTGGATAAACGGATTGATGGATGGATGGATGGATTGATGATTGGGTGGATAAGTAGATGATGGATGGATGAATGGATGGATTGATGGATAGGTAGATGGATGGATGGATTGATGGATTGATGGAGGGGTGGATAAACGGATTGATGGATGGATGGATGGATGGATTGATGATTGGGTGGATAAGTAGATGATGGATAGATGGATGGATGGATGGATTGATAGATAGGTAGATGGATGGATGGGTCGATGGATGGATAAATGGATTGATGGATGGGTGGATGGAAGGTACATTTTGGAAACATACTATCGAATATAAGACATTGGGAATATATTTCTAAGGTAACATACAACCCTGGGATCATGGGGCTCTAGGAATACAGAATTCTGGAAGCATGGACAAATGAATGGATGTAAACATGCACTTTTAAATATATATTTAGGACATTGGCAATATATTAATCTGGGAACAGGAAGCTGTGGGAGCAGGGTTTTTTGGAGGAACTTGTAAACACAGGATGTAGGGAACATAGGATCTTGTAATTTAAGGCTTACAGGACGCAGTACAGCAGAAACTGAATTAGGAAGATGAAACCCTGGGAAACTAGGGTCCCATAGGGTATTGGAAAAAGACGTCTTGGTGTCTATTTGATCTGGTGTTATTGTGAGTGGAGATGTTCAGTGTGTGTGTGTGTGTGTGTGTGTGTGTGTGTGTGTTTGTATATTATTTTGTCTGGCTGTAATGTTTTCTCTTCTCCACACTATATAAACAAAGGTTATTGGAGGTGGAGCGTCTGATTGGTGCCTCTCAGTAAAATAAGGGAGGAAAAGGCGAGAATGAAAGAAGCACAGAGAGCGAGGGATGATTTGGTTAATGAAGGTTGAAACGAGAGAACGTGACAGGTCTGCTATTTCTCCATTTCACTGGAAAGCGTGATGAGTTGCTCGCTGTCACCTCCTGGCGATCCCGCCCAATTTAGGCTGTCCATCACGACCTGAAAGTGGCTCCACGTTTTATTTGAATGACACGCGTGGGTGGGTGCATGCGGCTTCATGAGAGGCGGAGGCGCTCCGTGTGTGTGTGTGTGTGTGTGTGTGTGTGTGTGTGTGTGTGTGTGTGTGTGTGTGTCCTGTCTGTATGATATATCTCTCTCTGTGTATGACTATATCACACTGTACAAAAGCCACGCTGTAGGGATTCACATTCGATTACTAATAACCTTCATCTGCACTCTTTCAAATCAAAGCAGGACATTTATATGAGATGATACACAGATCAAATCTCTCTCTCTATCACTCTCTCTCTATCTATCACTCTCTCTATATATATAACTCTCTCTCTTTCTCTCTCTATCACTTTCTCCCACTCTCTCTCACTCTATTTCTTTCTCTATCACTCTCTCACTCTCTCTCTATCTCTCGTTTTCAACCTCTCTCTCACTCTCTCTCTATCACTCTCTTTCTCCCTCTTTCTCTCTTTTTCTCTCTCTCTCTCTCTTTTTTTCTATATTGCTCTCTCTCTCTCAACCTCTCTCTCACTCTCTTTTTGCCTCTCTTTGTCTCTCTTTCTCTCTCTCTCTCTCTCTCGCTCTCTTTCTCTATATAATAAACGTCATACAGATGCCAATGTTTTAAAATCGATTCTATAAACATAATTGATTCCATATGTTGTTGACACTAGGGCAGGGTTTGTAGAGACGTAGCCGATCCTGACATTAGCGTGGCTATGTGGGAAGGACGCGGCGCTCATGCTAATCGATAGTTCATTTCAGATATCGACTAGGAAATATTGAGGAATCTAGGAATGAAGGTGTAATGAGCAGGGAAGTGTAATTAAGGCTGTCAGCAGTAACCTCAGCACTTAACCTCTTCTATCTCAGCATTGTTAATATGGCATTAAAACCTTTCACAGAGCTGCGTTTAAGCTCCCGGACTTCCCAATCCAAATTCCTGTTAACGATCCTAACGAGTAGCCGTTGCTCAGGAAGGAATTAAACACCATGGGGTGTGTTTTAATGCAGTTACACAGTGTACCTTTTATCCATTTATAGTTACATTTAATGTTCTGTGAAACAAGTTAGCTCCTGTTTCTCACTTATCACATTATAGCCGCTATACACACTCATTCACTCACCAGCATCTCATTATTCTCTCTCTTTATCTGAGCCAAGCAACTGTAGGACAATGTCTAAACTGCCTTTTCTTTCTAAAGTTGTGGACAAGTTAATGGCAGGACAGCTGACTACTTTCCTGGGAAGTAACAATATCCTGGATAAGTTTCAATCTGGTTTCTCGGTTAAAAGTCTCTAATGAAGTACTGGTGGCTGCAGACTCTGGTCAGCACAGTTTACTGGTTTTATTGGATCAGTTCTGAGCCTTTGACATGGCTGACCACAAAACTTTGTTACATTGACTGTGAAATAAAATGAAATGAGACAAGACGAGAAAATTAAGAATTTCAGAGACTGTTCTCAAGTGTTTTTTTCTTATCTGAGCAACAGAACTTTTTCCATGTTTGTAAATAACATAATGTCTGAAGTCACTCCTCTGGTACATGGTGTTCCTCATGGCTCAGTCCTAGGCCCAGCTTTACCATTTATATGCTGATGACATTCAGTTGTACTGCTATTTCAAGGACTCAGATTTACATAAATGAAGAGATTTACTTAATTGTGTCTCTTGTATTGAGGACTGAGAACTAAAAACTCTCTTCAGTTGAATCCCAGTAAGACTGAAACTCTGATCATTGCTCCTGAACACAACGTCTCTGTGATAAAACAACAACTTGGGCTCCTCTTCCCAGTCCAGTCTCAGAAATCTTGGTGTCCTGTTTGACCAGTCAGTGTCTCTGGACAGACATTCAAGACATTAAGGTTAGAAACTGCTTTTATCATTTGAGAAATATTTCTAAATTGAGTGCAGTGTTGCCCAAATTTTAACAAATCTGCTGTCACTTGTCTACAGTTGGTCCAGAACGCTGCAGTAAGGTAACATCACCGAGATGTTAACTCCATATTGTTCCGGCCGCTGTCTGTGGTTCTCAGGTCAGAACCTTTTGAAGATCCCTAAGTTCCAATTTAACACCCGAGGGGGGCGGGGGGGTATCATGTCCTTTCAGGCAGTAGCCCAGAGGCTGTGGAGACGCTTTATTCAGACGAGTGTTTAGTTAAATGCACTGTTTATTGTTTTATTAGTTTTGTTTAATTTATGCCTAAGTTTATATTTATTTTATTGCACTATGTAAAGCACGTTGTGCTCTTTATCTAGGAAAGGTGCTGTATAAACAAAGTTACTAAATACTTACTTTATTTATTTTATTCTTATGTTTTCTGTTCCCTAAAATGAACAAGAGGAGCGTTTGTCATGATACTGAGAAACCGCAAAGAAACGTAAATTGACGTCGGAAAAAACGTCTCCTTAAAGTAAACTTTATCGCAACAAAGATTGTTACTACATATGAGCTGCTGCTATGTAAAGATAACATATTAAAACGAGTGTGTGAACTGATCCACCGAATGCATTGAATTGATGATCGGGGCAGCCGTGGGCTTGTAGTCAGGGAACCGGTCTTCAATCCCTACAACAAACAAAACACAACTGAAGTGCACTTAAGCAAGGCAACTAACCCCTAAATGCCACCTAGTGTTCTCTAGTGTGTGTGTGTGTCCCCTTTATAAGGATCCACGAGGCCATGTGACTAATAAAGTGGTAACTCAGTGTGTTTACAGGTTTTACAGCTCTAGGCAGTATTGATCTTCTCCTGATGTCTCATGTTGCTCTTGTATTTATATGATCCTCCACACACTGCCGTGACCGTCCGTGTTCTCGGCTTTGGTGTTCACGCCACACCGGCTTTTATAAGCTGTAAAATCCCTGAGATTTGCCGAGTGGCCTGTTGTGAGGTGGCTGTGTTCTGACTCATTTCCTGTGCTTTATGTCCTGTGGGTTCCGAGCGACTGTGTCATCCATCAGCTCCTCCTACAGCTAATATAATGACCCCTGGGCTCTAACCTACAGATACAGATGAGCTCCTCTGATGTGGATCAATATGGACTCAGAGCTTCTCGCTGACTCTCTCTCACTCACACACACACTCACACACACACACACACACACACACACACACACACACACACACACACACACACACACTCTACTCCCGTGTACATGATAATAAGTAGCATTCCATCAGCTCATGCTGATAGAGTCGTCCAGCACACTGGAGCTGTCAGGGTCAATTTAACAGCAGAGGTTGGGGACTCGAGTCACATGACTTGACTCGGGTCGGAGTCGAGTCACGACTTGAGACCTGCTTGATTAACACTGTTAAAAAACTTAACTTGACTTTGACTTGGTGTTCATGACCTGAGACTTGACTCAGGTTGGATAGACGACTTGAAATGACTTTTTTTGAATTGTAAACTGCAGATATAAATACATACTTTCACTTTATACGTATACAAAATCATCAATAAAATAAATAACACACACACAAACACACACGCACACACACACATACACACACTCACACACAGTGTGCATAAATCTGGCAACCCATCAGAATGCAGCAAACCAGCAGAGACAATATACAAAGTGAAAGTGAACCTGCAGAGGAACCTCCACATTTAACACATCCATGCAGTAAAAAAAGGGGGGGGGGATGTTGAGTGATCATGTGGATGGAGAGATCATGTGGATGGAGAGGTGTGGATGGAGAGGTGTGGATGGAGTGATCATGTGGATGGAGTGATCATGTGGATGGAGAGGTGTGGATGGAGTGATCATGTGGATGGAGTGATCGTGTGGATGGAGTGATCATGTGGATGGAGTGATCGTGTGGATGGAGTGATCGTGTGGATGGAGTGATCGTGTGGATGGAGTGATCGTGTGGATGAAGTGATCGTGTGGATGGAGTGATCATGTGGATGGAGTGATCGTGTGGATGGAGTGATCGTGTGGATGGAGTGAACATGTGGATGGAGTGATCATGTGGATGGAGTGATCGTGTGGATGGAGTGATCATGTGGATGGAGTGGTTGTGTGGATGGAGTGATCATGTGGATGGAGTAATCATGTGGATGGAGTGATCATGTGGATAGAGAGGAAGTAGTGGGTTTCTGTGTGTTTGAAGTCCCACTGCTGGTGTTTGATGTGTGACAGAAGGAAAGGTTGCAGTGTGGCAAACTGGTAGACTAATCTCTCTCTCTCTCTCTGTCTCTCTGTCTCTCTCTCGCACTTTGGCTTTGTTGTTTTTCTTTAATCCAGTGATGTGAGGTGTGTGTGTGATATGGGAGGTGTAAAGGTTATTCCCACCGGTGGTAGAGGAGCAGTGCTCTCATTAAATCCTCCTCATCCCCTCGTCTCGTCTATCAGCTCTGAAATCTTTCACAATCACAGCTTTTTACTGTGTTCTCTAAAAACCCTCTGTAGTCTTCATCACCTACATCATCTTCATCTTCATCACTTACAGCCTCATCTTCATCACCTACAGCCTCATCATCACTTACAGCCTCATCTTCATCACTTACAGCCTCATCTTCATCACCTACAGCCTCATCTTCATCACTTACAGCCTCATCTT
>JAOVVF010000048.1:4231865-4244365 GCA_028565595.1 Duopalatinus emarginatus
AACCCATCTGTGCAGTGAAACACACACACACACACACCAGTGAACACTAGGGGGCAGTGAACACACTTGCCCGGAGCCCAAACAGTGGTGCCTGGGGAGCAGTTGGGGGAGTTAGGTACCTTGCTCGAGGGCACCTCAGTCATGTCTTGTCCAATGCAGGGATCGAACCTCCAGTCAGGAGAGCACAGGCCACAGCTGCCAGAGATTAAGGTTTTCACCACCCAGCACCATGCAGTGCAGTAATTATTAAACAGATTTCTGAAACAGGCAGAAATATGCCTACTGGTGGTGTCATATCTTATATAAGATACTACAGTAGTATGTGGTTTGGGACGAAGTGAGGGACAGATGTTTAACAGAAACACCGTTTGGTTCTTGGTGGTGAAAACAGAGCTCTAGTGCGACACTGGCTCTCACTAACTCTGTCTCAGTACTCAGTGTGTGTGTGTGTGTGTGTGTGTGTGTGTGTGTGAGAGAGAGAGAGAGAGAGAGAGAGTAGAGACCGAAGCCCTTTGTCACATGTGAACTACACTAATGAGCTGTGTAATCAGCATGCAGCTGCCACTTACGAGATGAAAGCCACAATGGTGGTGTAGCTATCGTCAAAACATCACCATCACTGATCATACCACAGATATAATTAACACACTTCCATCCACACCAAGAGAAAGTAGATTTCAGACTAATCTTTGTCGGGTGCAGTGATGATTAACGCCACGTTGTTTTAATCGATTAGTATCTGGCCTGAAGTGCCACTTCATTCCTGTCTCTCAGCAGGACCGAGCTCTCAAACTTCTTCAACACTCTTCTAGGTTTTTTTTCTCCTCTTGCTTTTCTTTTTCTTAACATCTCCTCAAGGTCAGTCCTATGTTCCCAAAGCATTAAGGAACCAAGGTTCTCTGGACTAAGGGATTTCCTCTGGTCAGGAGTTTGTCATATTCCCAAAGCAGCACAGTCTCAGAGTTTTGGGTTTCCATAGTCCTACAGCCTAAGACTTTTACCCCATGGTCTTAAGGGGCAGCCGTGGCCTAGTGGTTAGGGAACCAGTCACCCATAGGGCAAGGCACGACTGAGGTGACCTTGAGCAAGGCACCTAACTCCCCTAACTGCTCCCTGGGCGCCATGGTTTGGGGCTGCCCCTCGCTCCGGGCAAGTGTGTTCACTGCCCCCTAGTGTTCACTGGTGTGTGTGTTTCACTGCATGGATGATTCCTTCTGTGTGCAAACACAGTAAGGCAAAATAGTTCACTTTCATTTCTTTCATTTTATTCCTGTAGAACTAAGTCCCTAGTGTCTTATGTTCCCAGGTTCTACATTTCATGACCGTTGTTCTACCTGGGTTCTGTTTCCTCAGTGTCTTATGTTCCCACAGCTAACAGCTCATTTCCCCATTATCTTTAATTTCTATAATATTGCTCCTGGAACAGTATGTACATAATAATCTACATCTGACTGTTCACACTCATGTTCTCAGAGCCCTTCATTTCTGAGGGCCATACAAGCAGGTTGCAGGACCCCAGTGATGTTCCACTGGCCTGTATACACAGTTCTCAAGTACCTTTGGTACCTCTGATAGTCTTTTGTTTCAGGTGTTCTCTGTTCTCAATGTAAATACACAGTGTTCTAGGGCTCTGGGTTTCTGGTGCGTCATGTCCCTGCTGTCCAATATTCCCAGTGCTTCATGGTGACATATTTCTATATTCCCAGTGCCCCATGTTTCAAGGTCCTAGAGTTCTCAGCAGCTGATATTCAGCAGCATCACAGGATCCCGTTTTCCTGCGCTCTATATTGCTTGAATGTTTCTTTAACATGAACAGTGGACATTAAGGGGACCTGACATTTCTTGAAACTGTTTATTAATATAAGACTAATATTATTTACCACCATGGTAAGTATTAAGGTAGAAACTTTAGTGACCTAACCGACCTGAAAGAAAACTTTCTTCACTTCCGTCTAAGAACACAGAAGCACTTTCACGTCATCTTTCCTCCAAACTAGCCACTTTATCTTGATTGATTTTCCCTAAAAACCTCCCAGAGCCAGTAATGAGTCTGCATTCCACTTTAATACAAATATAAAAAAATAAAAATCTGAGAGAATTATGAAGTGAATTGATCAAGCACCAGAGAAACAAAGAAACGGGGCATGTTTTAGTTCCATTAGTGTGAAAAAATAATTGCCTTGCTTGTTTGGAGTGGGTGTTTATTCAACCTGCGGTAATTAGAGAAACGAGTGCGCTTTTAAAATTTGCTGTAATGGAATTTCCTAACCGGGATTTTATCCTGTTCCACTGAAGCCTGTGTTTTATCAGACCTGAGTAGCTAAATGATTCACAGCTACAATAACGCTGTGTCATGAAGTCGGGGTCACTGACTTCATCTCACTTTCTTTTTTCCAACAGGTCGGAGGTCATACGATGCTTCCTATTCGCTGGATGCCTCCTGAAAGCATAATGTACCGCAAATTCACCACCGAGAGCGACGTGTGGAGCTTCGGCGTCATCCTGTGGGAGATTTTCACCTACGGAAAGCAGCCGTGGTTCCAACTCGCTAATAACGAGGTAGAAGCTTTACAGAAATTACTAATAACTTTCTTTTGTTTATGCTGTTTTAAGGTGAAAATATTAAAACATTCACCGGGTTTAATGTTTATTTTTAGGTTTTTTTTTTTTTTTTTTTTAGATTTTAAATTTATTTTAAGTAAGAATTTAAATTAGTATCCAACACATAGAACCACAGGCTCCATCCTTACAATTAGAAATAAAACAACATTTGCATAATAACAGATTCTTTTCAGGGAAACCAGGATTTTATTCCCTTTATATTGCAATGCAACACAAATAAATATATAAATAAATAAATAAATCGAAATCAGTGAATGTATTTCTGGCGGTAATGACAGTGTTTGTACACTGACTGTGTCCCAGGGGTAATCAAACGATTTTACATTTAAGCCAGAAATAATTGATTAGCAATCGTGGGCTGAACATGGAATTCAGATGCAAAACAATTCAATAATAATGAAATGTAATGAATGCTGATTGTTTCCGTAACTGCTTTTCTACAACTGGGACAACAAAATAATTATTATGATTAAATCCCAAATCTGTTTCTGCTGTGTGTGTGTGTGTGTGTGTGTGTGTGTGTGTGTGTTATATCCTAGTTGGGACCAAAATATCCTAACAAGGATAGGAATATTGTATCATTCTGTCCTTTATTAACAACCTGAGGTTATGGTTAGGTTCAGGATTAGCTTTAGCCATAGCATTAATAATAAATAAATAAATAAATAAATAAATAAAACACTGATGTGCCAAACTGGTGAACTGTGGACTGTTTTGCAGGACGTATTGTGTTCATTGCCTACAGAATATTTCCACAGCTCATGGAGTCCATGCCCCATCGGGACACCACCAATTATAAGACGTGTGTAACCGGATGTTGTGCCACTTCAGTGCCATGTTTAACAGGATCAGATCTGGGATTATCTCTGGATTTGGTTTGGAATTTTAAACAATGATTTATAAAATTATTTATAACTGGTAGGAATATATGAATATAAAATAAGAAATAAATAAAATAAATTCATTTCCACGCTCCTGAACTGCCGCGGCTCAGAAAGGCATGACTGTTAGCGTTAGCGTGGAGTCCACGTTCCCGCTGCGTGTGCTGAAATTCCCTGCCGTCTTGTCCCACTTATTTTCCATTATCTCTACTTTGACATCACATGTGCACCGAGTAAATCCCATCGAGCCGAGCGTCAGTCGCCGAGTGAGAATTATGATGAGGCTCTATTTTAAGTCTTGCCCATGGCTACCGTATTTAACCAGGAGTGGAATCAATTAAGGCTTAAGCCAAGATGACAAGAATGGAGCAATTAAGTGACACGAGACGTGGGTGTAAAGGCAACAATAGCTCTGAGTCAAGACATGTATAATGAGGAGCATGCGGCCTGTCAGGAGCTCCACTCCCTCCTGTCAGGAATTCTATTTCCTCATGTCAGGAATTCCACTCCCTCCTGTCAGGAATTCTATTTCCTCATGTCAGGAATTCCACTCCCTCCTGTCAGGAATTCTATTTCCTCATGTCAGGAATTTCACTTCCTTCTGTCAGAGTCTCCAGAAATGCTGATAAACTTCCAGAAATGCTGATAAGTCCGAAGTTTTTCCATGTAACATGTTCTATGCTCTGTAAAGTTAGTCACACACATTAAAATAATCATGAAAAATAAAGAAATAAACATGATAATCAGTAAAGAATTCTGCAAGTTGATGTCATTTAGCCACTAATGGAAGTGTCTTTTTAGCCTTTAGCAATTAGCTATCACTTTATTCTTTTCCCTGATTCTTTCTATTGGATAGAGTTAGAAGTGGATTAGCCAAACATGCTAACATGGATAACTGCCAGGCTAATTAGCACAGTTAGGTTCAGACCGTGTTAGGTTCTTCTACCTTCAGCCTGACTGGTTTATATGTCAGATTAACTAACGTTTGTAAAACAGAGTGAATTAATACTGAGGAGAAATCATAAACCTGTGTGTCCACTTTAATAGATTACCATCCATCTCTTCATCCGTGTCATGTGACACTCACGCCACGTTTTTGGTTTTGTTTATGTCCACATGGTTCTCTGTTATAATTCATGTCTCGTCTCGTTCTCATTTCATCATCAGTCTGTTTTCCCTCTTGTTTTCTTCATCGCTTTAAACCCGTTTCTTTCTGCCCCGTGGCGTGAGTTTATACAGTTCTGATTTTTTTTTTGGTTTGTTTTGTTTTGTTTTTTGTTGCCTCCTCGGTCAAGCCCTGTTAGTCATGTTTGTCTCAACACATCACTGCCTGTTTCAGTTATCTGTGGATTAGGTTTTAAATGTGCACCTGCGCATGCATCCTATTGGTCCTCCTGTATGGTGTATAACAGAATACGTCACCCTTATTTCAGGTTATTTCACTTAAAATGAGTCCACCTGCTGTGGTCATGCCAGGCTAGTGTTCTGTTACATACCAAACAGGAGGAAGAGTAGGATGCATGTGCGGGTGCTTTTATTACATTTTTATATGTCTGTCTGTCTGTCTGTCTGTCTAGCTATCATTTGTTTATTTATGTAAGTTCTCTAACATGTTTACCCCCCTGCCCCCCTTCCTCTCCCTCCGCTAGGTGATAGAGTGTATAACGCAGGGCCGGGTGTTGGAGCGTCCCCGTGTTTGTCCTAAGGAGGTTTATGATGTGATGTTGGGCTGCTGGCAGCGAGAACCTCAGCAGAGGCTCAACATTAAAGAGATCCAGAAAATTCTCTTTGCTTTGGGGAAAGCAGCACCAGTTTACCTGGACATCCTTGGATAAAACAACTGATCAGACCTGGAACCAGAACCACACACACACACACACACACACACACACACACACACAGCTGAGCAATGGGACAGACTTAAGTGCCTGTGACACCTTTTCAGACATTGGGTACCAGTGTATGTGGAGATTTTGTTTTCATTTTGTCTTCTTTGGAATGTGTGGTTTTACAGTTCTACAGTTCCACAGGTCGATATTCCCAACATTCCACAGTTCCACAAAGCGCCACAGTTCTACACGTCCACATTTCCATCAGCCTGCAGTTCTACTAAATGGAACCAGAGATGGCTTTGGATTACTTTTGTTTTTAAGCTTTTTTTTAAAGATGTTTTATAAAACCGGCAAAGGGAAAAAGTACGAAACTTTTTCATTTGCTTTCAGTTTGATGGAGAATAAAAGTTCAGGCTTTGTTTTTTTTTTTTCATTGTGTCGACGTCTCACTAAAGGAGTAAACAATCTTTTACCTTACCCTGGCCTCCAGCCGGATCTTCTGCCTGACTGTAGAGAAGAAACTAAGCGGAGCGTTTACTTCCTGAAAGCAGGAGATCGTTTGTCCGAATGTGGGACTGAGCTGTACAGCGGATCCGACCAATCACAGCAGAGGAGTTTATTTAAACACAGCTGAATGTATATAATGTAAATTTTTGTGTCGTTATGGTAACTTATTTCATTTTTTGCTATTTACACCTCTTTAGTTCCTCAATGTGCCGTTACAATGAGTGAATTCGATCAATTTTGATATGTTATTTTTTTTTGTTTTGGTTTAAACTGGTTTAATCATCTCATTCTCTTTTTAGACGTGTGATAAACTCGGAGAGGTTTTTCAGAAAAGAACAAGTTTCATAGCCAGACGTGTCGCGTTCACGCCAAAAATGAGCCATTTCTTTGTGATAGACGCTCTAGGAAGATGAGCCTTACTCTAGAATTTACGTAAAATTCCCAAAAAACTCACGAATCATTCATGCATCAAGACATGTCACCTGACGGAGAGTTAGCATTAGCATGTGGAGGTTCATGCCATTTAATTATACGGTTCTTTAGCATGGAAGATCTTTAGTTTGCGGTTTGGACATATCGGAAGATTCGGATTTTCAGTACCTCAGACGACTAATGTGAAATTATTTAAACATCTTAGAAAGTTAATTAGCATCTAGAAATATATCCATTTTACATCTTTTGTGTGACATTTTCCTTGTAATTCATCTGTTGATTGTTAAAGCGATTAGGGTGTAGCTCTACTATGTATCCAGGATTGAAAACCTTGAGGTTTTTAACACTTCCTTGCTATCAGTAGTTGGTAAATAGCAGACTTGAACAGGTCATCTGAGGTGAATAGCTATCAGTAGCTAGGATGCGAATCTTAGAGGCTAACACACGGCTTAACATGTTACAACACTACTCACTCATTCATACTCAAGAGTTAGCATTAGCATGCTGATGCGTTAGCGTCAACATGTAACCACAAGGTGTACGAGAGCAGATTTTTAACTTGATCACAAAAATTTCGTAAAAATTACAATAATGTCATTTTGTTGGATTTCATGAATGAAAAAAAAAATCTAACTGTGTAAACACAAAATCCGATTTCAGAGATTTATAACAACTCATAACAGTCGCTTTAAGCATAAAAATGTGGATGCAAATTTACAATAATAAAAACAAATATTAGAAACCTGAGATTGGTGCTATATGGCAATTTAGCACTTAGACAGAAAAATCTAATAAATGAGTTTCATTAAGTCATAAATTTTTGGGTTGTTTGCTTTTTTCTTTTTTTTTTGTAAAAACAAACAAGACAAAAAAAAAAGCTTGGCAAGAGGATTTAATTCTGTGCTTATTTTTGCTTTATTTATTTATTTATTTTTCCATAATATCTGAACAGCTAAGCTCATCTATATTAGCAAATTTCATTTTAAATTTATTTAAGTATTTATTGTTTTTTAACATTTTTAAAGATATTTTATAAACTTGTTAAGGAAAAAAAAACAAACAAAGGTATCCCAGTATTTTGTGTTCAACTGGACAAAAATCTAATTTCAAGCCAACACCCCCCCCCCCCTTCAAAAAAAGGGGGGGAAGGAAAAATAAAACAGATCCACTAAGATTGTTAGCATTTATATTTATTTAGTGTTATACATTTTACACGTGGACATGAGTGGATGTTATGATGACTCCCCATAATTCTCTGATCTCTCTGTTTTTCTGAGTCATGTGACTCAATCAGGGTTACGCTCCACTCAATACCACTCTGATGGTAACGGACTCTAATTAGTCTAATTACTCGCGTGAAACCTGGACAAAAGAAATTCTTCACTTTGACTGAGTGTTTGATTGGGTTTTACATTTACTTTTTGCATGAAAAGTGGTTTTCCTGTAAGAAGCCCCACCTTGTCCTCAACCACATTTGGCCACACCTTTTCTAATGCTAATTGGCTAATGCTAGCGAATGATTCAGCTGTTCAAAGGAAATAAAAACTGATGCAGTTTGTAATATGTTAAATGCAATTTCAGATTCCTTGTAATTTCCTGATTTTTTTTTTAAATCTGACAAACAAGTCAATCTGGTCGTCTGTTATTAGTGAATATTTATGCAAATCCAGTGCTAAAAGTCAGTTATAGAAATAAATTCAAATGCTAATGAAAAAATCACCACATATTTGGAAGTCAACTCTATATAAAAAATGATTTAGTAAAATACACAGATATAACACACACTATTTAATTGTACTATTTTGTTTCAGTGCTAATTAATAATCCGCCCCCTTCTGAAACCGAACATGGCCACACCCACATCTTATACACAGATCCTACATGTGTAAAAGCAGCTGTTAAAGTGAGACTGGACCATTTTGGACGTTTTAAAGATGCATTTTGCGATATAACAAATGAATTAAGTTGAATTACAGTAGATTAATACGCAAAGCCTCGGTTTGGTTAATTTATTACTAGCGGGTTAGAAAACTCGCCAACCATCACGAGTAAAGAAAGACGTACAGCGTCCAATCGAAGTGCTACTGCATGTGAAGTTTATTCATATCAGATGCCTTCAAACACAAATTTAATCCGTTTATGTTTTAAATGTCTCTGCATTTTTAAAAACAGCCCGCGGGCGACGTGTGGTGCTTCTTCCTGCGCTGTTTCTTTTCCGTGATCTTATTCCTCCGTATCAGAAACCAAACACATCCAGACGTATCCGCTGATGCTGTTTTATTCTTTATTTCAGCTTCCCTGTGGTCCAGGAGATAATTCAGACTGCACTGAATAAGCAGGAGGAGGAATGAGAGTGTGAATAAGGACATGTGTGTGTGTGTGTGTGTGTTGCAAATACTTGCAACATGCTTACATGTGATAAGATGCTGCTCGGTTGTTCGTCAGGTTTAGGCCCAGAGCCAGAGATTTTCTCCGTCTTGCGTTTTGTTGCGTCAGTACAAAATGTCATGACCTGAAATAAACGGACAAAAAAATTTACACAAATGTCCATCAGCTAAAACATGTACTCAAGACTTTATTTTTTATTACAACTTTTTGCTAGGAAGCTAACATGGCTAAGTATTATTAACAGGAGCCTGTAGCTACCAGTTGTGGACTTGTTTACTGACCAGTGTCACTTTGAAAAGGAAACAGGAAGTAGTGAAATGTTAAACCGGTCAGTCGGTAGAAAGTTGAACAACATGTTAGTGTGAATTTTCTGTTATTTATTTATTTATTTTTTTAATGAAAACTATCAACAGAAATGAAATGCTAGCTAAATGCTATGCTAGCTGCTAATACGTTCCTTTGTCCAAAATATGTCCAACAACTTTATTTAATTAAAACTTTTTTTTCCCTTCATGTTAGGACACAAACATTGAAAATTACATCAGAGGCAACTAAAAAAATAATTTTATAAAACATTATAGAATATATTCAATCTTTATTTAAGATTAGATCAAATGCATGTTTTATAAAACATATGGGTGAATTATCTGCTGTTTCATCAAGTCAAGGTGGGATGGGTTCCACAATGCTGGGTCTTTCAGAGCCTAGACAAGAGCCAAGTGTGGGTGTGTCTAATGGGTGTGGCATTGAAAAGGCCACGCCTTCAAGTCCACCTCTTGTACTTGTGTATAGGATGTAAAAACACTCAGGATACATTTCTGGCATATTTAAAGATTCTCTGAACCAATAAATGACTCTAAAAACAGTCGTTCATCCACAAAAGCGACCTCATCCTCATCTGGGTGACACAGATAACATAAATACTCTCTAACTCTATAACTGTGTGTATATATAGAGAGAAAGTAGAAACCAGGGAATTGACTACAGTGAGAACATACAGTGAGGAGTCTGGTACTGTTCACTGATGGACACTGACGGACTGATGAAGAGTTGAGTCCTGGTTTTTCTGTGATGACATTTTATATCAGTCACAGTTTAAAGACTCAGATTCATGATTTCGAGATCATTAGTTTGTCCATGTGGTTCATCCTTAGAACCAGTGAGTAATGTTCAGTTGATGAGACTCGAGAGAGAAGTAGGGCATGAGTGTGGATCAGGCAGGTCGAGAGAGGGGAAGAAGTCAGGAATGACTGGTATCTCCTGGTATCTCCTGGTATCTCCTGGTTTGTCAGGCGCAGCATGTGTAGCTCAGCTACATAAAAATGTGTGCATAAAAATAATACTGAGAGAGTGAGAGAGAGAGAGAGCGAGAGAAAGACCGAAAGAGAGAGAGAGAGAGAGAGAGAGAGAGATGGTCATGGACTTCACCTTTGGATGAATTACCAAAGAAATGAGTTTCAGGATTTGGCTTTTCGCATATCCCTTAAATATGATGGCCGGTCTTGAGTGTAATCCCCTGAGGTAGGAGTGTGTGTGTGTGTGTGTGTGTGTGTGTGTGTGTGTGTGTGTGTGTGTGAGAGAGAAAGAGAGAGAAGATCAGTGAAGGTCATACACTACTCTACTGGATTAAAGTGCCACGGTGCTGTCTTTTGGCAGCTGAACTGTGAGAGGAGCTCATTTCCTCTCGCGTTCTCTACAACGGACGATTGATGAGTCTTTTAAGGCCTTAATCATGCTGTGAAGACCCGGAGCACAGAACCGGAACATTGTGGCAACATAGAGCTCTGACTTACAGACCCTAAAAAAAAAAAAAAAACACCCAGCTGTTTATGAACACAACATAAATCTCATTTTTTTTTCTAATCCTCTATGTAATCCAGTCCGTCTTCAGATCACCGTTTTTATCATAAATATATCAAATTAAAGATCGTTATCCATCTGTTTACAGCACCACCCAGACCTCACACACTCACATTTTAGCAGAGATGCTAAAGGTAATCTGTTCATCCTTCACACACTCCAGCTGAATGTTCTTACACCTTTCTGGGGAAATCGTAAAGACCGCATGTCGGATTAGATCTAAATGAAAACGTAATTGAAACGCTAACCCCGCCTCTTATCATAACCTTATCCAATCAGAACGACAGAACACCATCTGGTTTGGAGAGCTCATGATGGTTTGAGAGGGTGTTAGGAGAAACGTGTTGAATTGCAAATATTCCTCATCTCAAGGGGGAAAAAATCAAGTGAGGGATTTGTCTTTTTTCTGTGAAAGGAGAAATCGACAGCGACATTAAGGGTGCAGAGGGACGAGTCTCCCTGGAGCGATTTGCTGCACTGTCAGTGGAGCACGGTGATGTCTCGCTTAACCAGAGAGAGAGAGGAGGGGGGCAGAGAGACACAGAGAGAGAGGGGGGGGGGCAGAGAGAGAGATATACAGAGAGAGAGAGAGAGAGAGAGAGAGATACAGAGAGAGAGATACACAGAGAGAGAGAGAGATACAGAGAGAGAGATACACACACAGAGAGAGAGAGAGAGAGACACAGAGAGAGAGAGATACAGAGAGAGAGATACACACAGAGAGAGAGAGAGACACAGAGAGAGAGAGATACAGAGAGAGAGATACACACACAGAGAGAGAGAGAGAGAGGAGGGGGGGCAGAAAGACACACACAGAAAGACAGAGAGACACAGACAGAGAGATACAGAGAGAGAGAGACTGTCCAATGCAGAGTCTTTGGCATGGTCATGTGTGTAACAGATACAAATTGAGATTGTAGTTATTTTCAGTGTAATGTGGGCAGGTGAGGCATCGTGGAGGAGCAGTGGAAAAAAAACCATTAAGAACAAATCATCCTCCTCTGAGTTTTATAAAAACATCCACCTCTTATCACAACGACTATTTATTTACAAACTGTTTTCTTTTCTAATGATTCTAATGATTCTGTGACAAAGTTAAACCAATCATAATCTATTACAGTCAGACACTGAGTGATTCGCTTGTAAATGAATCAGTGTTTGATTCAGTGAATCTTTTTTCTTTATAAACAAGATTACCTTCTCCCTCTTATATGAATCACTGTTTGAATCAATGAATCATCATGCCATATATCAGGTCTTTCCGATCCTTAACTTAACTGATCCTTATCCTTTTAATGAAAAAAATCATTAAACTGGAGCTAAAAAAAAACAAACAGAAGAAATCAACAAAACAAAAAGAAAACTTCTGGATGTCTTCTGAAGATTCTGACTTCCACACCTCCAGGTTAATATTCACATTAGTGTGAGTGTCAAATCTGAGTTTTACCTAACATCCCCTTTACTTAGCAGAAAAGATGAAAATATGAAACCTTGGACCACTGGAGGAATGACTTAATTAAAATAATAAAAAAATAAATAATAATAATAATAATGCAGATAGATTGATATGGACATATATCATTGATATGCACAAACAGGGTGGAAAGAAATGGATAAAAACACACGGGCTAGGTGAAGTGTTATATGTGAGTGAATGGGCATGAGACAGTGTCCAATGGGGTATTTCTTGAATCAATGAATCATTTATCCATAACCAATATTCACTTTTTCCTCACAAGTGGATCAGTGTTTGAATCAGTGATTTTTTTTCTTTGCTCATTAACAACATTCTCTTCTACTTTAAAAATGAATCAGTATTTGAATCGATATTTCAATCACTAAGTAAATGCATTAAAGACCAGGATTCACTTGCCTTTCATAAATGAATCGCTGTTTGATTCAGCAAATCTTTCACTGATTCACCAGTCCTTTATGAGTCGATAATGTATCTGTGTTTGAATCAGTAAATCTTTTGTCC
>JAOVVF010000048.1:4246865-4250310 GCA_028565595.1 Duopalatinus emarginatus
TGGTTTGTGACGTTAGCTAATATTAAGCTGTTAAGGCTGAAGGACATAAGGACACGGAGACATGTCTAAATTTGCATATTCATATATACTTGATGATCCCGGTGTCAGTAACGAGGGTGAATATGTGAATTTACTCGCTCAGACGGTATTGATGGATTATTATTCGACACTGATGCTTTAACAGTGTTCGTTTTCCCCTCAGTAAATAAGAGCACACAGTGTGGATTTGTATTGGACAGATATCATTAAACCCTTCTTGATAGTGCACTTTTGGACCCTTGAGACTTTTAGACTCCCTCCAGCTCTCATTACCGCTCTGATCACAGTGAATCATGTAAATACAATTTTGTCACATTTTTTCCCCCACTCGAACCTCTGCTAGCGAGAGAGCTGCTCAATTTGCTGCTCGTTAAGTATTCAGGTGGTTGCGTGTGATTCTAGTTAGTTCGTCTGACGGCAGAAGTAAAGTCAAATCCTCCACAGGCATATAAATGAATGCTGTATGATGAAATATTTATCTTGGTTATGGCATGAAGCTGCTGAATGACTTTGAAGGACTGCTAGCACTCATGTGTAATTACAGGCAGACTCACTGCCCAGCCCTGTACCTCCACCCAACTACCCCCACCACCCCCTGCCAACTCCCACCAGGGACAAACCCAGTCATCAGAATGAATAAAAATGATATTACAGATGCCCCGCAGTAATTAGGGCTTTCATGTCCTGCTGTATTAGATGTACAGACAACTCTTCATCCTATAGCACCGTCAGATTGTCAGTTATGAAGATTTGGAGTGCCTCGGTTTTTCATTCATAATGCAAATGAAATTCCCTCTATGTGTGTTTGTATAGGATGTGGCTGGCAAAGTGCTGGACCGGTGGGCCATCATGACCTTCGAAGAGGAAATTGCGACACTGCAGCAGTTCCTCCGCTTCGGAGAGACGAAGTCCATCGTCGAACTGATGGCACTGCAGGACAAAGAGGGCCAGGCGATCATCGTGCCAACGGTTAGAGCTAATTCTGACATCCGTAGCTTTATAGAGAGTAGCATGCAGCGTCCATCAGTGCCACCCACAACAGAGCCTCTGAGCAGAAACAACGGCCACCACTTCGAGAGTTTGGTCAACAACATGGCCTTCATGCTGCCTCTGCAGCTGCTGAACTCTGTTCCTGCACCGCTGCTCAGATCCAGAGCAGATTCCCGCCAGCCAGAGGATCCGGTACGACCTGAAATTCTGGATTCAAACCCTGCCACCCCGTCTCACTTCACTTCTGATGCAGAGAGAGAAGATGTACCAATGGAGAGAGCAAGCACCAATTTGGAATCTGACGATTTTACACTGAGCGATAACTATTCCTCACCGTCGACACCTTGCACGCCCTCCATCAGCTCCGATATTGCCCAAGTGTCGCCGGAGTCGAAAATCCGTCCAGTTGGGATGAAAAAAGGCCGTGTTTTCTGTAGTGCCTGTGAAAAGACCTTCTACGACAAAGGAACATTGAAGATCCATTACAATGCAGTTCACCTCAAGATCAAGCACAAGTGCACTATCGAGGGATGCAACATGGTCTTCAGCTCGCTGAGAAGCCGCAACCGGCACAGTGCCAACCCAAATCCACGCCTGCACATGCCCATGAATCGAAACAATCGGGACAAGGATGTGAGGGATGGGCTTAGTGCGGGGGAAGAGCCAGAAAAGCGGGACCTCAGCAGGCCAATCTCCAGCTACATCAGCAATTCTGAACCCAAACTCCACAGCTCCTTTCCAAGCATCAGCCACAGTGGCATTGTCTTTCCAAACCTGAAGACTGTGCAGCCCGTGTTGCCATTCTACCGCAGCCTTGTGACACCTGCTGAGCTCGCCAACACACCAGGAAATCTGCCCTCCTTGCCCCTACTGTCCTCTTCATCTGTGCCTGTAAGTGTAGGAGACATGGAGAGCAACATGGAGTCTGTGCCCAAGAAGAAATCACGTAAATCCAGCATGCCCATTAAGATAGAGAAAGACGAGTTGGATCAGCAGAGCAGCTCCAACGATGATGATGACGATCCTCCTGCCGGTATGGACTCTGGGATGGATTGTACGATAAAGACAGAATGCGATGAGCACGGTGTTGTTCATCCCTTAATCCATCCTTCTGTACTCACCCATTCTTCCAGTACAGACGAACCCCAAACAGAGGACAAACACCAAGCCCAGGGGTGCAGTCACCCGCCGCCTTCCTTTAACAGCATGCAAAGAAACGTTCTTGAGTTCGTGGACCAAACCTGCAGCGAAGACTTGGACCTTTGTCCCACTGATGAAGTGGGACTCAGTGGCACACAGTGCGAATCTGAGGTCCGCACAGATGCTGAAGGTGACCTACAGATTGTCTCTGCAGATGACGAAGACGAGCTTCTCCATCACTGCGAGCGTTGCAATAAGACCTTTAAGAACTCCTACAGCGCCAAAATGCATTACCGCAGTGTCCACTTGAAGGAAATGCACATGTGCACCATAGCAGGCTGCAATGCCGCTTTCCCGTCCCGCAGAAGCAGAGACAGGTGAGTGCTAGATAATTAAAGATAGTTAAAAGCCACTGAATCAAGGATAGTTCCAGTTCTTTATAATTCTACAAGATGGTGGAAAGTTTGTAAAGGTCATAGATGATGTCAGGATTTTCACACGACTGAGTAAAGTTGCAAAAAAATCTAAACATTCACTTGACTATTCATTGTAGCTAACAAGCTGATCCTAAACATCTTTAGTCCAGTTAGACATTCAAACATACAGAACAAAGGTGTGTAATTCCTGAAACCTATCTGTCCTTTGTATTCTTTCTCTCTTCAGACACAGTGCAAATTTGAACTTACACCACAAGCTGTTGACCAAAGATCACTACGTCTTCACTCCATCTTGCAGAGACATCACCAATGAGCCTCACCCTGAATTCCCTCCTAAAGATTCTCTAAACCAGACATCTGTGATCTTCAAGGGCACAAACCGCACGGGCCTTGTGTTTCCCATG
Organism: Duopalatinus emarginatus; assembly: GCA_028565595.1. Lineage (NCBI taxonomy): Eukaryota > Metazoa > Chordata > Actinopteri > Siluriformes > Pimelodidae > Duopalatinus > Duopalatinus emarginatus. The sequence continues at coordinate 4,249,876 of JAOVVF010000048.1, forward strand.
AGCAAATCCTCTGAAAGTGTAGAGGACCTGGTGGAGGACGAGGCTGTGCTGGACCTAAGCACCAGAGGAAGTGGTCACTCTTCTTCCTGGGATTCGGATCCGGGCAGTGAGGAAGAGCTTCCCCTGGAGGACAGTGACGAGAACGAGAGCTACGACGGGATGAATTCCAGCGCAGTCAGTCTCGGGCAGCAGGTCCACAACTCGTCTTCACCCATCACCTGCCACGTCTGCCAGAAGATTTACAGCAACAAGGGTACATTCAGGGCACACTATAAAACCGTGCACCTTCGGCTGCTGCACAAGTGCAAGGTACCAGGGTGCGACACCACATTCTCCTCCGTCCGGAGCCGCAATCGACACAGCCAGAACCCAAATTTACACCGAAACCTTCCAAAAAACACTCACACTACCATCAGTCAGGAGTAGGGATATATA
>JAOVVF010000048.1:4312171-4327567 GCA_028565595.1 Duopalatinus emarginatus
AATAATGTAGATATGAGGGCTTAATGTGTAATGATGTAGAGATGCGGGCAGAGTGTAATGACGTAGAGATGCGGGCAGAGTGTAATGACGTAGAGACGCGGGCGGAGCGTGTAATGATGTAGAGATGAGGGCGGAGTGTAATGATGTAGAGACGAGGGCGGAGCATGTAATGACGTAGAGATGAGGGCGGAGTGTAATGATGTAGAGACGAGGGCGGAGCGTGTAATGACGTAGAGATGAGGGCGGAGTGTAATGATGTAAAGATGAGGGCGGAGCATGTAATGACAGAGATGTGGACGGGGTGTAATGATGTAGAATTGAGTCTTTTATTTTGTACGTATCGCAGGTGTGCGTTGTAGAAATGCTCTAGAATAGAAATATTATAATGTTAAAACAACACTGTAATAATGAACCTGAGAATATAAAACATATGACTGTATATAAGTCATATATAATTTATAATTATAGAGTGATAGAGTATAGGGAAGTAAAACATGAGGATATAATAATAATAATAATAATAATAATAATACCACCCAAAGTCACTCACAGTCACTGGTACAAAGAAAGATAGTAACATAAAAACATTCAACACACAAACACTGCAGGTTTATCAGTTACATTAAGCCAACAGCAGTATTACAGGGAATCTAAAGAAGTAACTTAGAATGACAGGAGGCCAGGAATGAGAGAGAAGAGGTGAGTTTTACGATTAGATTTAAATATGGAAAGAGAGGGAGACTGACCACATTTGGGAGGGAGTTCCATAGCCAAGGAGCAAGTCTAGAAAAAGTCTCCAAAGGTACAAAGTTTGGACGGCGGGGCATACAACAGCCCAGCAGTGAAAGATCTGAGAGAGCGAGGTTTGTAGGGAAGAAGGAGATCAGACAGATAAGGAGGTGCCAGATTGTTTAGAGCCTTGTAGGTAAGTAGGAGAATCTTGAATTGAATCAACAGGGAGCCAGTAAAGATCCTGCAGAACAGGTGTCATGTGTGTAATGTGGTGATGAGTGTTGGTGTGAGTGAGGAGTCGAGCAGCAGAATTTTGAACCATTTGGAGCTAATGGACAGAAGAAGAGGAGATGCCAGCCAGCAGGGAGTTACAGTCGCCCAGCCTAGTGGAAATAAATGTGTGAATGAAGAGCTCAGCAGCAGACTGAGAGGGATCGTCGTATCTTAGCTGTGTTGCGCTAATGGAAGAGATTAAGGAGGACACCCAGATTTCAGACCAGAGTAGAAGGCGAGATCTCATTGCCAATGTTGGGATTGAAAGGAGTTTGGTTCAGGACTGACAAAGTGCCAATCAGGATGAGCTCAGTCTTCAGCGTGAGGAAGTTTTCTTCATCCAGTTACTGATCTCTACTTCTGTAGAATGTAAAACGTCAAGATTTAGAATGTGAGAATGATGAACAGTATGGAATGAAGAGTATGTAGAATGTGAGAATATTTAATGTATGGATATACAATAAAACATGAGGATAAGGACTGTAGGGAAGTAGAATGTGAGGCTATAAAGCACAGGAATATAAAATGTGAAGATTTAGAATGTAAGAATATTGAACATGAGAATACAGAATGCGAGGATACAGAGCCTAGCGATATAAAGCGTGAGAATGTAGACTGTGAGAACGTAAAACTTGCGGATGTGGAATGTGAGAATGTACACATGAATGTGGGAGTATAAAGTGTGAGTATATCTCTTTCTGGGGGGTCAATGTGGACCACCGACACCCTCTACAAGAAGGCACAGAGCAGACTGAATGTGAAAGTGAACTATTTGCACACAGACCCATTCGTGCAGTGAAACGCACACAACTAGGGGGCAGTGAACACACTTGCCCAGAGCAGGGGGGTCAGCCCCAAACCAGAGCACCTGGGGAGCAGTTGGAGGAGTTAGGTGCCTTGCTAAAGGGCACCTCAGTCTTGCCCTGGGTGGGGATTGAACCTGAGACCTTCCAGTCACAAGACCGGTTTCTTGACCGTTAGGTATAACGCCCATGCCATGCTTTCTGAGGAAGCTCGGGTTATTCAGGATCTGCCAGAAACTCCTGCTGATGTTCTACCAGGCCAGCTGTGGCCTGTGGTAGCCTGGGCGGGGATCAAACCCGGGACCTTCCAGTCACAAGACTGGTTCCCTAACCATTAGGCCGCGGCTGCCCCATGCTTCTTAAGGAGGCTTGGGTCATTCAGGATCTGCCAGAAACTCCTGCTGATGTTCTTTCAGTCTGTGGTAGCCAGCTGAAGTGTGTTGTGGAGGCAGTATTAACCTGGTTGTATGCTGGGGACAGAGCTGGAGTCCTTTACGTCAGTGGCAGAGAGAAGGACCCTCAGTAAGCTGCTGAACATCATGGACATCATGGTTCACCATTCTCTGCACAGCGCCATCATCAGGCAGAGGAAGACTGCTGTCCCAGTCCTGCTCCACGGACAGATTCAGAAAGTCTTTTGTCCCTCAGGCCATCAGACTGTTCAACTCTTTTCAGTACAGTAAAATAAAATATCTGACTCTGTTACACTCTGGACATGTGGATGGCACACCCCTTCCCAAGTACCTTTTTTTTTTTTTACTGTACACTTCATTTTTACATATTTACACTGCTAATTACATGTCTACTGCACGACCTCCACCCTCCACTTCTCATGTAATTAGTGTCTTCTATTCAATATTTTTTGTATTTAATATTCTTTATTAAATCTTTATTTTTACTGTTATTGTTTCAATTTATATTTTATTTCTTTAGCCTTTTTCCCACTTGTATTCTTCTATTTTCACCTTCTGTGTACAACATGAATCTGCGACTGGATGGCTTGAATCCCCCTCTGGGATCAGTAAAGTATCTATATAGATTGTATAATGTGAAGATATAGAACATGGGGATATAGAATGTGAGGCTATATAACGAGTATATAAGGAGCGTAGGGAAACAGAGTATGAGGCTATAGAGCACAGGAATGTAAAACGTGAGAGGATAATAGAATGTGAAAATATAGAGTTTATGGATATAAAGAACATGGGAATATAGAATGTATGGAACGTTCGAATGGAGACAGAGTATAAAATGTGAAGATACAGAGCGTGAGAATAAAGAACATGAGGATATAGAATTGAGTAATAATACAAGAGAGGGAGTGCTATATCGAGAGATATTGGCACCGGTGTGGTCGAGTACTGTAGATCAGTCCACCAGTGCCGATATCTGACCATACAGCCCAACCCTGGAGTGTATTATTGTGATTAAACCACAATTCTGTTCTCAGTGTTTATTGATAGATTTTAGGATAAAGAGGACAGAAAAATAATAAATAAAATAGTAATATATACTATTAATAAAATAGTTCCATTCTATCAGACGACCCGCTGATAAATCATCTAGTGTTATATACACGGGTGTCGCCGCCGTTCGATCTAAAGTGGGCGTGTCCCCTTCACATTTCAGAATTATTCGTTTGGACCCGCCCACATTTACCATAAAATATTAGTTGACCAGTGCTGTTTCTGTTACTTGGTGAAAGAATCCATTCCACTTGATCAATAGGAGACACAGACCACTGAAAGTCCACTCTGGGTTTTCCGGGTTGTCCTACAACAACTCGCCACATGTCAGTGGTGTTTGGTTTATAAACGCAGGTGTTGTTGCTATGATTACGTGTGTGAATGTGGCGGAGTGATATTTGGAGCGCTTTGGTCCCAGTGACGTTATTGTGTAATAACGGCACTCATTGAACGTCTCTCAGCCAGTCAGATTTCAGGGTCAGACCTAACTGTGGTATAATATGTTAATATAGAATATGAGAATAAGGACAGTAGGGGAATTTAAAGTGAGGATTATTGAGCATGGGGATGTAGAACGTGAGAATGTTTCTGGTCCTGTAGATTCAACCTGTAGTAAAGTTCACATTTTTGCTCATATAAAATGGCAGCGAGAAATGTAGTGAGAAAGCTGCATTATTTATTTGTTTGTTTGTTAATTTATTTAATGATTTATTTTTGTTTATTTGGGTTTTTTTTATTTTATCACTTCTGGGGTTTTTTTCCCCTCAGATGTAAAATGTTAAATCAATTATTTGGGTGGGAATCACACTCCTGCTGATTATTCCCACACCTCCACATTCCTGAATTTCCAGCAGCTCCGCCTGCAGGCTCTGATCACTCACAGCATTCCCTCTCTTCTTCTCCTCCTTTTTGTTAATGACTTTCTCCTCAAGCTGATGGATGTTTTTTTCCCTGTATTCAGAGAGACTTCATGTCGGTTTGTGATTCATTGAACTTTCTAAACCCTGAAAACTTTGCCAAGGTTTAAAAAAAAGACGAAGTGAAAAGCACCTCACTTCCCTCTTTTCCTGCTGCAGCCAGAGTGAAGACGCCTCGGAATACCAAAGCTCAGAGTGAAAGGATCCTGAGGGAAATCGCTCAGGAACGCTGACAGAGAGAACACTCGACAGAAGAAGGAGCTTTATCCTTCACTTAAAAGGTGTCGGTTGTTCGTGTTCGCTGATTCGGCCACTTTGGCATCGGTTCCACCGTTGTCGAGCGACTGTTGCCGCGGGAGACGGGATGAACTTCAGAGGAACTCCTTTACGAGCCTGGAGATGGTTTAATTACTCCTCGCTGGACCGGTTTAAAATCCACTCATCCACTCCTCTCCTTTTTTTTTTTTTTACACGGTCGACTTCCTTTCTGGATGAATTCAGATCCACTCGACTGATCCATTGCCAAGTGTTGATTAATTCTCTAAACAACAGCAGCCCTGACAGTAGTGCAGGTTCATCCTAGTGTACTCGTTCTAATGGTTTCTATGGCAACAGATCGTTCCCAGCAATGTTCTAAAAAAGGAGACTTTTGTTTATTATTTATGAAGGAGTCTCCAGTGTGAGGCGTTGTGTTTGAGGAACATGCGGAGACTCGGACGTTTTCATCATCGCACTGCGCTGATGTGAAGACTTAAGAAAAAAAAAATATGAAGACGTGAAGTAAGAGCCAGAGGTTAAGATTTTTTTGGAAACTGTATCCAACCTTAGGAGTTTAACGTTGCTTCACTTCTTTTTCTTTTGGACGCCACCATTCTGCAGTTTCCTCCCATTGTTCCGTCTGTGTCGTTGTGACTGTATTATTATTAAATAATAATAATAATAATAATAATATAAACATGGAACAATCATTGAAGATGGAACCGAATCCTAGAGCAACCCAAAAACCACTGGAATCTCTTTAATATTAATTTCCATTTTCATTTAGTTGTTTGATTGTTTTTCTTTGTTGAATCGAACAGAAACCAGTTCTGATGCTGCACTGACATACAACTATTAAACTAAAGAAGAAAAAAAGCATGGAATAGTCCCATCAAAAAAGGTTATTTTTCACACCTGTATTACGGCCTGAGCAAAACCAACACTATAATTTACCACACTCTTCTTATTAGATACGTTTTACTACCTGAGTAATAGGTTTAATACAGTTCGAATAATCCGAGTCCACCACAAAACCATCACAGTAATAACACATGCGTTTCACAGTCAGTTCAATTTTAGTGACAGATGGAGGTGGATTTTTTTTTTTCTTTAATATCTGGACCACTAAAATAATTTAACTGACCCAGAATAAAAACAGCATGTGGGATTTTACATCGTTTTATGGCCCAGTGCTGTTAAATTCTGGGTTCTGGTTATTCAGAAAATGTTTGGTTAATTATATGATTAATTTGTTTATTTATGTTGTGGGCGGTTCAAACAGAATTTTTTTTTGGAAGGAGTCTCCAGTTTTAGCCCTAAGTATTTCTGAGTTCTTTTTGATTTCTTAGTGAAGTGAGGAGTTCCGTAGATGTTACAAACCGATTAAAAGGTACGAGGTTGCTGTAAATAATAAATAAACAGATTAGTTGTAATGCTTGTGGAGTTCGTGGTATTCTTCATAACCATCTTCAGGTAGTTCCACTGATTCTGCTTCATCACTCCACTGAGTGGTTGCGGATATTACTGTGAGTCCTGAGGGCTTTGTTCACTACTCACTACTGGATCTTTAATCCACTCTGCACCTTCTTACTGCCATACCGCATCTCACCTCTGCATCTCCTGACCACATCACCTCCAGACTTCCATACTGCTTCTCAGTCTCCTCACCAACCCCACTTACTAATCACCAAACACCCTAACCACCACCACCACCACCTCCTCAACACCACATCTACTTACTGCATCACCTTCAAACCTCCTCCTTTTTACACCTCCTCACCTTCACACCACATCTGCATCTCGGCACCTCCTCACCCCATCTTGCCTCCTCTTACCTCCTCACCCCCACACCTCTGCACCTGCCCATCTCCACTTTACTCCACTCCACTCTCACAGTGTGTTTTTGGTGTAGAGGACCTGCTGTGACTGGGCACTGATGCAGACGCCTCCTCAGATCTTCTCAGTCACTGCCTGCTCTTGGGTCAGCAGATTTTGTCACTGTAAGTGGTTTCAATTTGTTTTGGTTTTTTTTAAAGACTTTTGATCCCCTCCAGTGATTCCATCCCACATCGATCCTGCATTAGAAAACATCCCGTTCTCCCCCGCATTTCCTACCACATGCCTTGCCGTGTTCTTCGACCGACTTCCTTGTGCATGACCTGCACCACCGCTAACCAGCATGCACACACACACACACACACACACATTCATGCATGCACACATTCCCGGGTTGTTAAAATATCTGCATCCTCTGTTAAGGAAGTCTCAGTTTTAGTTGCCATGTTTGTTCTTAAAAACTGAGCGGATGTTAAATTATTTAATGCACCGTTCCTCATTGGAATTGCAAATCTCTGAATCTTCTGGAGGTTGCGTTTTATTTTTCAGGCATGTGTTAGTTTTTGGAGTACTGATGTGATACTGTGTGAATCTGAATGAGTCAGTAAGATTCATGGGGAAGTTGAGTTGTGGTTTAGGAGGTGTTTGGGCTGAACAAAGGCAATGAGCGGCTAGACATGTAATGGTAACAATCTAGTGTACACATCACATCATTACAGCAGAAAAGTGTTAAAGTGAACTACACTTTTGACCACCATTTGACCCATCAGTAGAGTGAAACACAAACATAAACACTAGTGAACACACACTAGGGGGCAGTGAGCGCACGTGCCCAGACTGGTGGGCAGCCCCTATCTGAAGCACCCAGGGAGCAGTTGGAGGTCAGTGGCTCTATAGTCTTGTCGGTTGTGGGGATCGAACCGGGGGACCTTCTGATCCAATGGAGGGTTCCTTAAGTTTTAACAACCGCTTATTTGTTACTACACAAATTAATACCATGAAACCGTGAAATTCTAGACTAGCTCGTTATTACCATGAATACATACCACTACCATAACCCCCTCTACTGATTAAGAGTGAACAAACAATTCAGAGCCTGTGTATTAATCTGCATAATTGAACCTGTTCAGATGCTCAGTGTTTATATTTATCAGTGTTTCCTTCTGTTTCATCTTTTTGTTTGTTTGTTTTGATTATTTTTCTTTAACCACTGCATAAGTCGATGAATAAGAACTTGGCCTGGAAGAGGAAACCTTGCTCTGCTCTGAAATGTAATAGTCTCAGTAAACGTAACATGAATTACGGGCTCTGAATTAAGCTCTTCATTCATTGTCGGCTCCTAGATGTCTAAAGAGACTCGGTCTGTCAGAGTGGCGTCTGCGATAAAGATTATAAAGCCGATGGTTTATTGTATAATGATGTCATTAATTGATAGTACTGCCTTAAACCAGCTGGTGAGTAATTTGAGGTTAAGGTTTTTTATTGTTGCTTTACCTCCACAACAGAGTTTTCTAATGTGAGGAATCAATTATATAACCTTTATGTTGTAATGATTTATATTTTAATACTGTAAACAAGTCGTATATTCCGTAGTATGCATGACCTGCCTAAGTTTTTGCTTTGGTGTTGTCATGGTTTCTTTGTTTCTCTATGTTCTGGCTGTGCAATATGATGTTGTATGTATTTATTAACATATATATAAGTATGGTGCACTTCTCTACATTTTGCTTTATTTTGCAACCAGGCTAGCAAGTGACAAAGCACAAAAACAGTCCTGGACAGGCCCCAGACAAAAAGGAGACAAGCTACAAAGGGGTACAGGCAGTTTGTCACTTGCTATACCTAGCCATGTTAGCAAAACCTGAGGGGGAAACTGTTGGTATTCAGATGTACATCATGTATTGTGATATGTTTTGGCCAAATCGCTCAACTTTTGAAGTAAGGCATCAACTCTGTAGAATATCTTAGACCTGTTTTTTTTCTTCTTTTCTTTAGTCCAAGCGGATTCCTTGGAGGTACCTGAAAACATGTCAGTCAGCGTCCATGAAAACCGCAAGTCAAGGACGAGCACAGGCTCCATGAATATCTCGTTGTTCCACAAGCCCTCGCATCCTGACAGCGTCCTGACGCACCTTAATACCCTTCGCAAACAGTGCATGTTTACAGACGTGACCTTATGGGCTGGAGATCGTTCCTTTCCTTGCCATCGGGCAGTATTGGCAGCTTGCAGTCGCTACTTCGAGGCGATGTTCAGTGGAGGCCTCCGTGAAAGTCTGGACAGCGATGTTAACTTCCGCGATAGCGTGCACCCAGAGGTTCTGGAGCTGCTTTTAGACTTTGCTTACTCGTCACGAGTTATCATTAACGAGGAGAATGCGGAATCGCTTCTGGAAGCAGGAGACATGCTGCAGTTCCATGATATCCGTGACGCTGCAGCAGAGTTCCTTGAAAAGAACCTTCATTCGTCTAACTGCCTGGGTATGATGCTCCTGTCCGATGCTCATCAGTGCAAGCGTCTCTATGAACTCTCGTGGAGGATGTGTCTGGTTCACTTTGAAGCTGTTCGGGACACTGAAGACTTTTACGGGTTGTCCAAGGACAAGCTTTTAGACCTTATACTCAGTGACGAGCTCGAGATCGAGGACGAGCAGATAGTGTTCAATGCAGTCATGCGCTGGGTCAGGTACGATTTAGACAGTCGCAGAGAGTACCTCCCCGAGCTTCTTCGGGGTATCCGTCTTGCTCTTTTGCCTTCCGAGTGCCTGATTGAGGCCGTGGCTTGCGAGGAACTGGTTATGTCAGACAAGCGAAGCCGACAAATTGTTGAAGAGGCCATCCAATGCAAGAAGAAGATCCTGCAGAACGACGGCGTCGTCACCAGTCCATGTGCAAGGCCGCGCAAAGCTGGTCACACGTTGCTCATTCTCGGAGGTCAGACCTTCATGTGTGACAAAATCTACCAAGTGGACCATAAAGCAAAAGAAATCATACCCAAATCTGACTTACCCAGTCCCAGAAAGGAGTTCAGTGCATGCGCCATTGGATGTAAGGTCTACGTGACCGGAGGAAGAGGCTCTGAAAACGGCGTTTCGAAGGATGTTTGGATATACGATACGGTTCATGAGGAATGGTCTAAAGGTGCTCCTATGTTAATAGCACGCTTCGGGCATGGATCAGCAGAACTGGAAAACAGCCTTTATGTAGTCGGAGGTCACACTGCTATAGCTGGGGTATTTCCTGCTTCCCCTTCGGTATCGTTGAAACAAGTGGAACGTTATGACCCTCTAACCAACAAATGGACCATGATGGCGCCTCTCAGAGACGGTGTCAGTAACGCGGCGGTGGTCAGTGCTAAGCTAAAGCTGTTTGTTTTCGGTGGGACTACCATCCACAGGGACAAGGCTTCCAAAGTCCAGTGCTATGATCCTCTAGAGAACCGATGGACCATAGCAGCGGAATGTCCTCAACCTTGGCGGTACACCGCAGCTGCCGTGTTGGGAAGCCAGATTTTCATCATGGGTGGCGATACAGAGTTTACAGCCGCCTCCGCTTACCGATTTGACTGTGAAACCAACCAGTGGACCCGTGTAGGAGACATGACCTCTAAAAGGATGAGCTGCCACGCAGTAGCCTCTGGGAATAAACTATATGTCGTCGGAGGATACTTCGGGACACAACGGTGTAAGACACTAGACTGCTACGATCCCACGTCAGACAGCTGGAACAGTATCACTACAGTGCCTTATTCACTGATTCCTACTGCTTTCGTCAGCACCTGGAAACATCTGCCTGCCTAGCAGTCTCTAAATGAAGAGGACCTGAAATCGGTGAGATTTTAATCTTAGTTAATGTAGTGTTACAGATCTGAAACAAACTTACAGGATTTTTGATGCCACCTTCCCTTGAAATATTCCAGAACCTCAGTAGTCCCTCGGTAGGGGGTTTTCACAACAGTCATACCACCTTTCGAGCATGAGGGTCTCAAGCCACTTCCAAGTGCACTTGGATTCCTAACATGGGTGTTTCTTAATAGGGGAGTGTCAATAGTTGAGGCTCTGGGTTACTGAGGGTTGGGGGTTCAAGCGACAGCACTGCCAAGCTGCTGCCACCGCCAGACCCTTGAACAAGGCCCTTAAACTTGCCAGGGGTGCCGTATCCTAGCTGATGCACATCAAAATATAGGATCAGCCAGGTATCAGGTTTATGATTAAGGATGACCCCCATGTTGACTACAAAGTTGTGTTGGTTTTGTTGCCAGAACAAAATCCGACACAATTAAATAATCAAAATCTGGATTTTTTTTTTAAGTGCTCATTATCACATTTTACTATTAAAGTGTTGTCTAAATGTAGCCTAAATAATGTCAGTTTTGCAACTCAGCATTAGGAGCTAATGTTTCTGAGTGCAGTCAGTTCCAGGATGCCAGGATCTTAAATCATTATAAATGAAGTTCTGTGTGCACTTAAGTAATGCTGACACCAAGAATGAATATTTCAGCAATAACGTAGACTCAGCAGTGTACAAAGTGTCACGGTGTTGCTTCACCCCTCTCGCACGTCTAAACGTTTCAGTGCAAGTCACCCGCCGTTTTGCATTTCACTCCGAAGAACTATGATTTCTGTCAAGATAACGGAGCGTCAAACCGTAAAGAGAACGCCTCACTTTACGCTTCTCTCAGAAGTCAGAAGCCCGGGTCGGCGTTCCTGTCTGACTGAAGTTTTTATGGGCCATGTGAACATTAGGGTCAGGAACAAGAAAGGAAGACATGGACATTTCTCAAGGCTCAGACTTTCCAATACTTTCTGCTCAGGATCAATGGGATGTTCTGCTTAGTGAGCTAGTGATCCACTTAAGCATTGATCCGAGATCTGCATTCAAGTCTGTCGCCTATGGAGTCGATGATAAATCAGCGTAATTACTTTCTGCTTTAGTTACACTAATGTAAACAGTGCTTTCGATGTGCGAGTCACCATCTAAAACAACCCAGCGTTAAATAATGACACGAGGAATTCATATAATAATAAAGTATAAAGAACATGAGTTCAGCAGTGTCTTTGTGTGCAGTAATGATGTGCTAACACGGCAGTTCACATTAGTAGGGGTGGGAATCTCGAGACAACTTACGATTTGATTCGATTTGATTACGATTCAGAAGTCTGCGATGTGATTATAATGCTAACTTGTTTATGTTCAATATGTTCAATGAGCAATACATCAGACTAAAGAACGCAAAACAATATGCTGTACCAAAACCACAGCTTTCACACGGAAACAGAATTTTGTACCAGTAGATCTCGTACAAAAATAAGGCTTGTTGGCTTCAACCTATTCTGAATAACTAATAAATATGCACATATAGAAAATTTATGATTCCAGTACTTCCTGAGAATAAAAAACAGAAATTTCATACAGAAGTACAGAATTCTGCACCAGCAGCTCATAATGTTTGTAGATTTCAGCAGATTATGAATAGCTAATAACATAAAAAGCCTCCCATTATATATATAAAAAATAAAGATTCCAAGTCTCAATGCTACACTGGTTGTCAGCTACAACCGTAGTTTGTTTTTTGACCCCGTCTGGTTGAAAACGTGTAATGTGGTTCCTCATATTTGTCGTGTTTTTATAAAATATTCCAGTTTAGTTTGACACAACTTTCATATTACGTGGCTCTCGTCAATGTCCTTTTTCCCTTCAACTTCAGAGAAGCCAAAGTGCTTCCATGTGTTAGCTTTAATGCAGAGGAGCTGCTCGGATCTGTCCTTCATCCATCTTGTATGTCTGTTATGTGCACAGGACTGTCCAGCTGCTACAGTTCCGCATTTTGTGTTCCGTCATCATTACATTTCCGGTTATTTGCTAACATCTAGAAAATCTTTTTTTTTTTCCATTTGTAAATCGATTCAGAATCGTCCACATCTGCATCACAATGGATCTAAGAATCTAAAATTTCCTCCACCCCTACACATTAGCATGCGTCGTGTGCTACGATGACCTTTTTTTCTATTCTTAACAGTTAGAACAATTAGAATATCTTTGATCTGTTAATTATACAGACAGGAAAATCTGTTTCACAGGCAGCGTGATTAAAGGTCTATTTAAAATATCTGATTTCAAGAGAGGCCGCTCTGGCTGAAGGGTCATCAAAGGTGCAGCTTTCCTTAACTTTGCCTGGATGTAATTATATTTATAGAATATAGCAGTTTCAGCAGCCAAGGATCTTAATGCCGAGGTCCCCACCTCTGGCCATGACCCCCAGTTCTACCTTTCCCAAGTGGGTCTACGTACCCAAACCCTCGCCTATGGCCAGGAACTGTGGGTAATAATCAAATGAGATTGAGGATACAAGTGGGTGAAATGAACTTCCTCTACAGGGTGTCTGGACTCTCCCTTAGAAAGTAGGTGAGGAGTTCAGTTCAGTGATCCCGGAGGAGAGCCTCTTCTTTTCCTGGTCTAGAGGAGCCAGTTGAGGTGGTTCAGGCAGATGGTTAGTATACCTCCTGAACATCTCCCTAATGAGGTGTTTCAGACATGTCCAATCAAAAGGTGATCCCAGGACACTCTGAAGAGATCATGTCTCTCAGCTGGCCTGGGAATGCCTCAGCATGCTCCCAGAATAGTTAGAAAAGGTTGTTGGGGAGAAGGGCATCTGGGTATGTTTGCTTGGGCTACTTAACCCCCACCCCCTGACAACACTTATTAATATTCATTAGGTTATTCTTTATTTATCATTTAACAAATTGCTACGAATTATTTATTATTTAACATACTAGAAGTAAAACTTACACACAGAGTGGTGTTATCACGTCTAATTAGGTTTGCATGTAAATGACCCGGACGTCACCGCAGTATTACGCTTCTGTACAGCAGCCAAATATTGAATCAATGTAAATGTTATTTGGTTATTGCCTATGACACACTTTAAACAAAACTCAGTACACACTGTTCTACTGAAGTCTCTCCACATTTGGTTATTTGGAGAACACACTCATCATGAAACCGGTTGGGCACTGTTCACCGGCAGTGGCAGCTGTGAAATAAAAATGCTGAATAGTGGATTCAAAGCGTTTCCAAAGCTTCAGTGCTCATGTCTTTTGTCTGTTAAAGATTTTGCCCAACAAAATAAAACAAAAATTATGCAGATCGGCCATAACATTAACATCCACTAAAACACCTGATTGAGGCATGGACCACTTTTGGTAGGTATTAACCACTGTATACTGGGACACACCCCACAGGACCTGCTGTTTTGGAGATGATGTGACCCAGACGTCTTGACATCACAATCTGGTCCTTGTCAAAGTCACTCAGATTCTTACACTTGCCCATTTTTCCTGCTTCCAACACATCAACTTTGAGAACTGACTATTTTCTTGCTAATTAATATATGTGATTGTAACATGATGATCTGATCTCAGTGACTTTAACCAGGACTAAAAACTTGGTCAGATCATCTCCAAAAGAGCAGGTTATTTGGTTAATACTTAGCAAACACTGGTGCAGAAAACAGGTTCATGGGTTCCCAAACAATCGGTTACTTCTCTCTTGGTGCCAGACAGACCAGAACTGTTTTGACAGCAAATTCATTGCGCATGTGTGAAAAGTTATTTTAACAAACATTAACAATTTAATAAAACTAAGTTGCATTTTGCTATATAAAATAAATATTTTAATAAAGAGTTTAACAGTAAGCTAGAACAATTATTGTTATAATAATAATCTTAATAAACAGTTTAAGACTGTATGAATAATTTATTTGGTTGTGTGTAAATGTAATTACTGTGATACACCAGTTTTATCGTAATTTTCCTAAATTAGTTTTTCGATCTGTATAATGGGTCAGTAGTCACCCATCCCCTATATATCTGAAATGCTTCTCTTTTCACAATATAACGCTGATAAATAAGCACATCATCATCAGTGTGTCGCAATATTTGCTTGAACTTTTACCTCTGGCTCCACAGTCTGTTGAAATCACAGAGCAGACAGGGCTGCAGAGATCTCGCTCTTCCCCTGAGGAAAAAATGGATCGAATGTAATGTCATTTTCTTCCACTATCAGGACAAGAACAGATTAAATCTAGGCTTTGTCTAAATTACACTGAGTCTTGATGATCCTGGTCACTTAGAACTTAGATAGTATCGCTTAAATATTAAATCCTGAAATGATTTCCTATAGACACTCCTATAGAGTGCTGCAATACTGTGAAACTTCCATCAACAGGTTTAATTTCATTACTAGTTTAACATTATTTCAGAGTTGATTCTTGAGGCAAGACTTTATTCAGTCTCTACTAAAGTATGTTTTTGTAGATTCAGCAGTCTTCAGTTAGAGGAAAGAGGAATAGATTCTCTCTGTTAGTAATCCAAAACCAAACACTAGAACCATACTTATCACTAATAATCAACACTTTTCATTATTACTTTCCTATTCTTTACAGGTAAAGCAGGTGATATGGATGAACTTCCACTTAATAATTATTCCCAGTGTGAGATTATGAATTAAGAGCCGGTTAGACATGAATCTCTGATGTGACAGGAAAAGGAGTAAAGATGTATAGAATTTGCAGCTGTGGAGAAAAAAAGAAGTGCAGAAATAGCAGCTGGAAAGCAAAACAGGAGTGTAAAACTACAACTACAACTGAAAAAAAAGGAAGCTAAAAATGGGTAAATGTCAGTTGTAGAGATAGAGAAGTGTAGAAAAGGCAGCGTGAGAGGAAATGTAGCTGCAGCAGAAAGGACTAGAAATAGGAACTGTAGGGGAAAAGCAAAAGATCAAGGATGTGTATGAAGGATGTCTAGAAGTTTCAGCTGTAAAGGGGAAAGGAAGTAAAGAAATGGCAGCTGTAGAGGGATAGAGGAGAAATGGCAGCTGTAGAGGGAAGAGGAAAAAATTGCAGTTGTAGAGGGATAGAGGAGAAATGGCAGCTTTAGAGGGATAGAGGAGAAATGGCAGCCATAGAGGGATAGAGGAGAAATTGCAGCCATAGAGGGATAGAGGAGAAATGGCAGCCATAGAGGGATAGAGGAGAAATGGCAGCCGTAGAGGGATAGAGGAGAAATGGCAGCTGTAGAGGGGTAGAGGAGAAATGGCAGCTGTAGAGGGTTAGAG
>JAOVVF010000048.1:4385862-4393362 GCA_028565595.1 Duopalatinus emarginatus
CACACACTCACACACACACACTCACACACACACACACACACACACACTCACACACACACACACACACACTCACACACACACACTCACACTCACACACACACAGCACTCTAATCGATTCACTTCCTTTAGCTACATTATCCATTTTATCTCCATCTGATCCTCATCCTCATCTTCAAACCTTTTATTGTTAATTTACTGTTTAAAATAAACTTTATGTAGTCTAAACAGTTTAGAATGTGAGGATTTGTGAAATGGAAGTGTGTGTAAACACCGAGATTTCTGTCAGGAGTGTGTTATAGTATCTGTCTAAACATAACCACTCGCGCACACTCTCGCGCACACTCTCGCGCACACTCTCGCGCACACTCACTCCTAATGCACATTTACACACGACTTCTAATGACGACCACACAGATTAGATTAGATTAGATTAGATTAGCCTGAGTAAAGTAATTAATAAATAGATTTTATTTCAATTCAGTCTTCTGAATAAATCAGATTCGAATTATATAAAAACAAAAATAATCAGGAAAGAAAACAAAATCAGGTGTTTTTCCATTTAAACTTTATAAAAATATATTACCTTAAATAAAATAAATAAATAATTAATCTGACATCTAATCTTCTGTACACTTTAATTACAGAGAATTACATTTTAAAAGTAATTCATTTTAAAAGCACCTCAATATACAGAAAATAAAGTGTATTATGTTATCATAGAAAAACATATTATTATTATTATTATTATTATTATTATTCATTGTATTAGATATATTTTAAGATCTGAATCTCACGTTCATATCGTCAGTTTAACGGTTTTAAATTGGTACGCTCCGTTGTAGGGGTGTCCGTTTTACAGTGTGTGCGCTTTTCTGACGCGCCCCTGGCAGCAATTTTACTGTCACCTATTAACACTTCATCTCACACATGCAATGTATTAACTTTAAAACTTACTGTAGGTATTTATCTAATTTAGAGATTTTTGGAATATGCTCTGTAGATCAGATCCCCCTAAATTCAGACAGAACTCGGGATTCTGCTCCGAATGGTAACCTCGTGATTTCAATCAGGTTTATTTTCACTTTCACTGGAGTTAAATCTTCATTTCACACTACTCCACTAGAAACAGTGGGTCAGAACTCTGTCCTAACTAGTAAAAGTCTTAGGGTTATACGTGCTATTTAGTACTATTTATTACTACTATTGTTTTTAAGCTTTACTGTGTTAACGCTGAGGCCTGGACCGAATCCCCGCGCTCGCCTGATCCTCTTACCCTCGAGCGTCACCTCCTTCCCGGCCTTCTTCAGCGCCTGAACCGCCTGGTCGTGAGTGGCTTCACGGAGGTCGTTCCCGTTGACGGACAGTATGGCGTCTCCGACCCGCAGAGCCCGGCTCTGGTCCGCTGCCAGTCCGGGGAAAATCTTAGAAATCAGGATGGGCATCCTGTTCTCCCGACCTCCTTTAATACTGATTCCCAATCCGCCTGATTCCTGTTTAACTACCCGAACTTTCCGGACCGGTTCTGATGATGTTGGTGAATTGGTATCACCGGGTCTGGAGCCGAACCCCGATCCCGGACTTCCATAGCTAGAAGCGGGACTTCCGAACTCAGAAGCGCCGCTGGCTCCGTTTTCACGGATGAGCTTGTTGTAGTGGATGTGGTGGTCTCCGGATGCTCCGTTACTTCCGCCCAGTTTTATATGGTTCTGTTCCCCGGATGAGTTCAGGCTCTGCGTAAGGTTCTGGTTCCCCGGGTCGGTCCCGTTAGCCACGGGGGTTCGTATCCCGGATGGAGGGCTGTAGCCCTCGGTCCCACTCGGTTCTCCCTCGGCCGTTAAAGTCAAAGTTTCGCGCGTGAGTTCCGCGGTAACCCGAACCCAGCGGTCCCGCAGCAGCAGGTCCAGTTGTCCATTCCGGTCCGCTCGAGTCCAGATCGCCATGTCTGGGTCACCACTTTTTAAAACTTATAATCATTATAATAATTATTATAATTATAATAAAAGTTTCTAAACACTCGGGTTTTTCCGTAGTGCGCACTAACTACACTTCAACATGACACTCCCACTCAGAGCGAGCGAGAGAGAGAGAGAGACGGAGACCACGCCCTCGCTGATCTGCTCTGCTCTGATTGGTTAGATTCACTTCCTGTCCGAAACTTTAACATCTGTAATCAATATAACTGATGAAAACGATATGTAATATTAAATCATATAGAAGATAAAAATCTAAAAAACTAACAGACTTAATGAGATTTATATAAAAGTAAATAGGGTCAAAATAATTAAACAACAATAAAAATAATCTCATTAAAAGTGAAGTGATGAAAACACCCTCCACTGAGTCAACCTCACATTATATTACTATTACTCATTATATAAACTAGGATTAATAATTAACTGTTTATATTAAACGTTTAATAGTCATTTTTTTATATTTAGTTTTTAGGTAAGTATATAAACATTATAATAAATGATTGTTCAGGTAAAGGTCTCAGTACATGTGTATTACGTGGTTTGGACAGAGCATTATGTTTATTATATGTGTATTATAATATGTAGTGTGTCTGTTTGCATAGGTCTCCTGTCGGTCAATTTATAGACACGCCCACTACAGCTGCCCCGCCCCCATCTCAGTCTGTTTAGAAAGCAAAACCTGGTGGTTTCCAGTCAGTACCCTGTACAACCACACTGACATACACTGAGTGACAGGAAACACACACAAACTCAAAAAGGAGTAGAAAAAGGTTTCAGTATTAATGTATTTAACCTGTATTATCACCAGTGCTTACGATCTGAATAATCCTGAAAGATTAGATTAGATTAGATTAGATTAGATTAGATGTCATTGTGTAGAGTACAGGTACAGAGGCAATGAAATGCAGTTAGAATCTAACTAGAAGTGTAGATACAGTGTTATTTACAATATAACAGTAAAGTTCATGTGTAAATGATGGTGTGTTGTATATACAGTGTGTAAGTCTGAATAAATATCAAATATAGAATATATAGGACAGTGCAAAAGTAGAAAATAAACAGTATACGAGTCAAGCAATGGGTGTGCAAATCTAAAGAAAACCAGTTGTTTATGGTGGTTTAAAACAACAAAGTAAGCACAACGACCGAGCAACGGAAGTTTAAATTGACGGTTTGGATTCATCACAGCCTCGACGAAGAAGCTCTCCTGTAACGCCAACCAGATGGAAGCAGGGTGAAAAGTCCATGGTTAGGATGAGAAACGTCCTTGATGATGTTTCTCGCTCTGCCTGGGCAGTGTTTATGGTCATACACCTTTAATCAGGTTCACACTTGAAATACGTCTTTAACATTGAAGGCCTGTATGTGATATTTATCTAAAAAAAATGTAATAAAATCACTAAATCTGTCCTAATTAAATCACATCACATTAGATCAGATGTATATATCAGATGTCTCTCTATATAGTCATTATATACAGTTAATCATTACTTGTAGGTCTTGATTAAAACTAGTCAACTAATTAAGTATAGCCAGGATGGGTAGCAATTCATTTTAGCTAGCTAACTAGCATTAACAAATCAGCTGAATTAGCTACCATGCTAGTGTTTGGTAAATTTACCACTGTCTACACTACAATACTCATTACTTACCAAGACGGATATTTCTGTAGACACAGATTTAACATTTTCTCTGTTTTTTCCTCATACATATGAATTGTTACACTAGGTTTTTATTTAGGTTTTTATGACACATATTTAGTTCCAAACCTAATGGTGTAAATCTGCTCACTTTACACAGCTGGATTACACACACAGAGACATGTGTAACCCCTTTTTCACCCCTTACACACACACACACACACACACACACACACACACACACACACACACACACAGGCCCAGACGCACAGTTTGGAACTGATTTATTGCAGATATGCAGCGTTTCCAAAAAAAAAAAGCTAAACACAAGACCATGAGTGGAGATTTCAGCTGCAGCCGTGTGTGTGTGTGTGTGTGTGTGTGTGTGCATATATCTCCTTATTAGGCCCCCAAGATAGTCGACAGAGTGAACACTACTGAAACTCTACACACACAAACTCATTCCCAAACCGTGACAGATGCTACAGACTCGTTTTCTATATTCTGAATTTTTTTGTTTAAAATGTGACTAAAATGAAAGATTTTACCTCGTGTGTTCTGCGACATGCAGTTTAATGATCAGGTGTGTAAGAGATAACGGGGTCATGTTGTAAAATAACACATTTAAAGCTAACAGGCTAATTAACCTCGTTATTTAAAAAGGTCTTTTAGGACTTCAGCTGAATCCGACACGTCAGATAAATTAATCTAGAACACAAAGTGAACAGGCTAATCTAATACAGCTAGCTAAATGGTGTACTCGTGATTTTCCTGCTAACTAGCTGACTATCTAGCAGCTAATCATTTTCAAATCGACTGCTAATGATTCTTTGAGCGTCAGTAGAACACGTTCATGAATCTGTGCATGAGATGTGACGCGCTACGGCGAAACCAACAAAGCTTGGGTTAGCGCTTGCTGCTAAGCATAATTACAGTGTGATATTAGCTGCACGGAGCGTTTTCTTAGCAATTACTCAACACATCTGAGGTAAATGTTGACGTTCTGGATAGTTCTGTGTCGTTTCCGTGGTCGCTGTGTCTTTATAACCTTAATCAATGACTGTACATATGAGTGGACATTATGACAGGAGTTCATATGTTCAGCCATATTGTTTCTGGGGCCCTATAGTTGTAGCCTGTGGTTGTAGCCACCTCATGTTCTGCTCAGTGGGAATTCGGTGCAGTTTCACAAATGTTTCTCATCTCATTGTGCTCACTACGGAAGCGTATTACTGCCAAGTGTAATAAAAAAAATCTAGTCGGAAGCTGCCGATGGGAGTTACGCACACTTGAATGTGGCAGTAATACGCTTCCGTACTGCCGTTGTAGTTGATCTGGTAGGAATAAAGCAATGTCTAAGAGGTCCGATTTTTTTTGTCTATGTAAACATTGAGATTTCAGAATTCTTCGAAGTGTTCAAATGCTTATGGTGATGCCGTCTATGCCGCTCAGTATCACTGAGACTTTGTTGTGATTTAAACCAAGCATAAAGTAAAATTGGATTAACTCGGTCAACTGCGACATCGAGTCGAGTCAGAAAGACGCTCGGGTTATTTGGTAGCCCACAGTTACAACACTAACACAGTTAATAATAACGAGATGCTGTACGTCGTAACTACGACATGACGTTTCAACGACATAATATCTCATAATAACGAGGTGTTTATTTCATAATTCCGACATAAGATCTCGTAATAACGACATGCTGAAGAAGATTTTTTATTACGCTCGGCAGTAAAACGCTTCCGAACTGTACTGCTATTATAACTAGCAAAATCACTACTATTGTACTGACCACTCATATATCCAGTCATTGGTCTTAACACACAGTACGTAAACATTGGCAACGTTTCTATTTCACACTGTCAGTGCTGTATCTACCTGTGGCTCTAATATGAAGGTGTGTGTGTGGTGTTGGGGTGGGTGGAGGAGGATGGTGATGGTGTTAATGGCTGTACAGTGTCTCTCTAACATTCTTAAACAGGCTTCAATCCCTGATACATTCAATCACTACATAGTGCAATAAACCCGAGTCCGAGTTCGGAAGATTTCAATAACATACTGCAGTATTTTCAGGATCCGTGCAGGATTTTTTTTTTCTGATTGCACTTCAGCAGAATAAAACAAAAGAAACGAATTAAACGGCATTCAGGTGATTTCAGAACATTAGTCCGGCGCTACACAGCAGCTTCAAGCATTTTTGTACACTTTGTAGCACACTTCATCGTGCACTTCATAATATTTGGCTTTTGGCCTTATCTGCTCAGGAGGGAGGTGCTGGGAGGGAATGGGCGTGTCCGATTTATTAGTTACGTGAACACTACATTCAAGCTATTGTATAATCAAGGCAATAAACTGGCTTTTTCCACTTCCTGTTTCTCTTAGAGAGTGTGTCCTCAGTAGGCCAGGCAGGAAAACGCTGATGTTTACACTAATAAGTATTGTATAAAGGGGCGTGGCTTTAACTGGCGTGTCCAAACGAGAAGGCCAACAGTAACACTGCCTCTCATTGTGTCATAACATGACCATCATGTCCGTTTCCATCAGAGACAGGGGTCAAAAAGCTGAGGCTTTTATGGTGGTGCACACCCTTGTGTGGGTGGAGCAAGACTAATAAGCAGCTGGTTAAGCTGGGGGTGGGGCCAGGAGGTAAGATGCACTATGGAAGCCAAAGGGCAGAAGTATGATGGTCCATGTTCGTTTTGGTGTGGATTGGGGTCAGGGCGGCGGTCTGTGGGTGTCAGGCCATATATACGGGATCTGCTCAGCAAAGCACAGCTGAACAGTCAGTACTAGAACATAGCTGCAATATCCTAGTGCCTGCTGAGGCAGTAATATGATGGTGCCTTGTCCCTGTGTGGGCAGAGCAATACTAGGTTCAACAAAAACCTGGATACGTTAGGGCGTGGCTAGAGACCAGACATACATCAGGGGTGCAGGGAGCAGGACTTCAGAAATATAGCAGCGCAAATCCCTGACTGGGTAGAGCACATTATTAAACATGGACAACTGCAGCCTGGGGGGCAACTGCACCTTGGGGTGTGTCTCAGGGTGTGTCTCAGGGATCTGCTTAGCAAAACATCACCAAGCACTCAGAACTGCAACTCAGCGATCATGTCATAACGTCACAAGGGTCAAAGGTCACTCTGCAAAGGCAGCGATATAGTGGACCAATTCATTGACTCCAAGGTGGGGCTGACAATTCAGGGGGCGTGTCTAAAACAAGGAGCAGCCCGAAGAAGCAACACTGGTCTCTATCTCATTCATTAATTGCCTTAGTTGACTCCGCCTCTTGGGGGCATGTGGGTATAAAGTGAGGCAGGGCGAGGGCGTGGCTTCTCTCTTTTAGGTGTGTTGTTGATGATATCGAGGCTGCGGCGGCTGGAAGAAACGACATCGGCGACGAACTTGGTGCATTCAGCACAAACGTCTCTCAGGGTGCAGCCTGCGACATAGAGGTACGGGAACTCGTCTTCGACAGCGCGGCGGGACAACAACCGCAGAGACCTGAGACACGGAAGGGGACAGACCATAACAACTGCGTAACGAGAAATATTATGTTGATATTCTGTATAAGAATAAACATTTTTATTATCTATTGTATTATCTTTCAAAATCATGCTACATTAAATTTGTGTGAACTGAAATGATCAGACTCACCTGTAAACGTCGCTGCGTTGGCTGTGGCTCCGCGGGCTGCTATGGAAGCCCACAGCATAAACAGGGATGTGAGCTAGCTTTTTAGACGGCATTTTCATCTGATAAATAAATAAATAAATAAATAAATAAAACGTTAGCTCGTAGAGTAACACAGCTAACAGACAGTAAAGCTAATGCGAAACAGCTGCCATTAACTTAATATATGTATAATATTATGTATAATATAT
>JAOVVF010000048.1:4510989-4523162 GCA_028565595.1 Duopalatinus emarginatus
TACATTCAGAGACAGGTTGTTGGTTCTACACCAGTCCGTTAACCGTTGTACTTCCTCTCTGTATGCTGACTCGTCATTCTTTCTGATGAGACCCACCACAGCAAACGGGGGGATAGGGGTGTTTTAACAACCCCTGTTTTGAAAAGCTATGGATGCAGTTGATTTTTGGCCGCTGTTCCGTGCCTTATTTAAAATAGGCACAGTGTCTGAAAAAAAGGTCCATTCTCTAGCCAGACTTTGTGCCTTGTGGGCTGAGTAATAAACGGACTTGTGGTTTTAATAGTTATGTGTATAGTTCCTATCTCATAAAATTGTTTGACAGTGTAGTATTGATATTGTTAGCACAGCTTACTCGGTAAGGGAGAACACATGACTCATCACCAAGCGTCGGTACAACACCACTTTTGGTGTCTCTTGGGTTTTGGAAGCGGTGCATCTTATTGGACACAGCATGTAACCCTCGGTACACCAAACCTCTGACTTCCTTAATGACTGCTCCTACATACTGCCTGCTGATACACGGTTTGTTGCTCTGTTTTCCTGAACATGCTCAAATATAAAGTAAAATCAAATAAAGCGGTTTATACCATTTTATTTTAATATGGATTTCAAGCAGATGAACATTAATGTTTTTGTTGTTACCTACAACTAATTCTTCCAGTTCCAATTATGCACAATATTCAGGTCCTGTAAACTGAACTTCAGTAGAGCATCTGAGCACTGACAAGGTCACGGGGGTGGTTATAGTCACACCATACTGATGGATAAGGGTTAAGAGTTACCTTACTGCCCCCACAGCCAGTGGGCTATCTGCACTACCCCCCTCCCCCATTTAATGTTGAGTCCTGTGTGTTTATTGTATATTGTCTTGTGTATTTATTGTAAATCGTCTGGTGTCGTTGCACATGCTACCGCACTCGTCCACGTTCTACTGTGCAGTCTATTGTTCTATGTAGCACCTTGATCCTGGAGGAACGTTGTTTCGTTTCACTGTGTACTGTACAACACTGTATATGGTTAAAATGACAATAAAAACTACTTGACTTGAACTGACTGAGGTGTATGTAGTGTTTAACAGATAAGATTTGTTTTCTGTTTAATTAAATGAATGTAATATATTACGGTCATGGCATGGGGATATTAATGGGACTGTAACTCCTGTGTGACTGGAGCAGGTGTGTGTAACCCTGGTCTGGAGATCTACAACACTACAGTGTTTATCATCAATAATAAGTGGTCAAAGTCTTTTATTGTCACATTAATCTTTATTCATGTTAGAATGTTCAGCCACCCTAAACTGAACCACACACTTTACACTTTATATTATTTAATGCTATTAAATATCACTGTCTTAGACACCAAGTCAGAACCATGGATAAGGCTAAATAAAGCTGGCGTCCTATTGGCTGTCTTCCTGTTACGGCCCCCACGTGACCCTTACATTTATCGGAAATAAATAATTATTTTGTTATTTATCGATACATAAAAGAGTTACAAATATACTCATAAATCAGTCTGTATTTTCTGAAGCAGTTCATTATTTATACACTGTTTAGTGTATAAACTAACAGGATCCACAGAGTCTATAAACACTTCCACGCGCCGCCATTTTACAACAGCGACACTACGCATGCGCTCACTACGCACCCCCCCCTTCCCCCCCTTCCCCGCCTGATGCGTGCGCGAGCGCAGGTCACCGGCACCAGGAGTGGGTTATTAATTTATTTATCGGTTTGTTTATTAATTTTAAAAAATACTTGAAAAGTATAACAGATTTATACAGGAATTATTTTTAACAGGTCTACATTCATCTACAAATTAATCATTTAAATATCTGGGTAAGTATCGAATAAAAAAAGGTCGAATAATTTTTTTTCCCGTTAACTTTTAGTCAGATTAGCAAACAGCTGTGTGAGGAACTACCCCCCCCCCCTTCACCCCCATATAGTTTTCAGACAGGCCCCTCCCTCTCGACCACAGGATTGGTCACAAAATCA
Source organism: Duopalatinus emarginatus (assembly GCA_028565595.1). NCBI lineage: Eukaryota > Metazoa > Chordata > Actinopteri > Siluriformes > Pimelodidae > Duopalatinus > Duopalatinus emarginatus. Next base: position 4,512,987 of record JAOVVF010000048.1, read on the forward strand.
AAAGGAGTGTAATGATTGGACAATGCGACTGTCCGTCATTGCCGTTGGTTAATGTTCACAGTTTGTGACTAGCTACTTGGCTAGCAGTTTACGCAAGCTAACAACTGATTAACTAAACAGTGTTGGTAATTATTTTATATTATTTTAATCTTTAAATACTGTTTTATGTATTGTATTGATGTAAAATATATGTAATCATACCTAGATGAAGACTGTTCAGTTTATTTGTTTATCACTGGGCTCCTTTTGGTATAAACTACACTACATGGACAAAAGTATTGGGACACCTCCAGATTACACCTACAGGATCTTTTATTACGTCCATAGGCATTAATACAGAGTTGTTCTGTTTACAGCTGTACATTTCCACTCTTTTGACAGGATCTACAGGATTTAATAGTGTGTCTGTGGGAATTGTTGACCATTCATCCAGGAGAACATTTGTGAGGTCAGACACTGATGTTGAATGAGACGACCTGACTCTCGGTCTCCACTGTAGTTCATTCCAAAGGTGTTAGATGGGGTAGATGAGGAATAACGCTGTGGGGTTGTTTTTTCAGGGGCTGGTCTAGACCCCTTAGTACGAGTGCAGGAAAATCTTAATGTTCATCATAAGGTGGATGAAGATCGAGTCTGACTGCATAAAACACCTCAGGTTTTTTCCTTTAGTAGAAACTCGAGGGCAGATTTTCCCTTAGCCAAAGGAATTACTTTAAGTGTGTTGCATTAATCTGCTCAGACGTTTCAGTGAACTAAAGGAAGACCGGTAAGCGGTTTACTGCACTAACTGAGGTTTTGATGTTCCACTGTTGCCATGACAACGACTCGGCACTGAAAACAACAGTATTGTGTAAGAGCTGCTTTAGCATCTTTTTAAACAAATAAATTGGAAAACTGTGGAGAATACAAAAAGTAAAAAACCAAACTGGACTGAGGAGGAAAAAAGTATTTTCTTGGAAGTGTACAATAAAAGAGGAAATTTTAAAGAGCAAATGAAATCCAGCAATAACCTCGTGAAAAAAACAAAAATGTGGCAAGAAATAACAAATAAATCAACAACTGAAACCTTGTAGTTAAACATAGCCTTCAAAATACAGTTAACAAGTACAGAACTTGTCTGTCTTCACTAATTTTATAAATTAAATGGCAGTCAATCTGTTTTCTCTTAATAGCTGTTACTCAGTCAGGTGGTCTAGAGGATTTTTCTGGATGAATGGGCAAATTTTTACACAAACACAGTCAGAGATCTTTTAGAAAGTCTTCCCAGAAGAGTGGACACTGTTATCGCTGCAAAGAGACCAACACCATATTAATCCCTATGGATTTAAAATGGGACGTCATAAAAGATTCTGTAGGTGTAATGTGAAGATGTCCAGATACTTTTGCCCTTATGTTGTGTTTGTTTTAATGTATTTGGATCTCATTATTTATTTATGACCTTTTCTATCATCCAAAATGTCATTACACATCTCTGATATGTGTCTGAAAAACAGTAATATAACGTATAATTGTTGTGCTTGCTGTTTTTATTTTATTTATTTATTGTATTTAATTTTTTAATATTTGCATAAAATGTACTTTCCACCGTTCTCCAGATGGAATATAACTTTCCCAGTTGATGCAGGAAACACGTTCTGTAATGCCTACTTGATTATGATACTGTATTTATAGTCTACATAATTATGTAATAATGTATGAACTATAACTATACAGGCTTTTGTGAGGACGTACCATTTAAATTCCTGAAGATATATGAATGTAATTGTGTAATGTCATCTTTTCTAATGTTTCTGTACAGATTTTCACCTTTTAGTATGGAAGACCAGAATAACGTTCCAGGACCGGGATACAGCTATCATGAGGATTTGTCCGGAAGCTTTGCAGTTCCTCTTTCTTACACTTACACACCTTTTTCTATCGAAATCCCAAACAACTGCAGCAACATCAACCAGCCGAGTTCATTTCATCATCAACACAGACCAACAGCCTGTAGTGAGAACGAGCAGGCGTGCTATTCTCTCTGGGACAACGGGTTTAACACACACAGCTTTTCCTGTCCACTTTGTTTTGACTCGTCAGGCTCACGGTTGTACCAGTGTCCTACTGAGTGTGGCTCTGAACTGCTTACTCAGTCTGGTCCGGATCATATGACTGCATCACACACCCAGACACCTGGGGGTGCTGTTCAGTGTCACATGTTTTCAGTGAGTCACGTTTTAAACCCTGGCTGTTACAATTCCAGTACAATTCAAAAGAGTTTTAGTGACATCTTTATTTATTTCAGTTTTATTAATCATAAAAATCAGACTGATTGTAAAGAAGGTTTGTGAAACCGAGCGATACTTAGCAATGTGTGTGTGTGTGTGTGATTGAGTCTGGGTGTAGTGAGCAGTCAGAATTTGGGTGAGGGTGCATGTGAAGGATGAGGTGTGTGTTGAGAAGTGGAGGCAGTGACCATTTTTATATGCCATGCTGCTTTATAGGAAACCAGCAGTGTCCCAATTCAGGGGCTGCATTTGAAGCCTTCGGAGGCTGCATTCGAAGACCACAGCAGCACAACTAGGCTGTCCTATTACAAAGATTTCTTTACATGCATCCAAGAAATGCAGCCTTCACTAGCACACATCCTGAGTGATCTGATCATAAGTGGACATTTCAAAGTATATCAGTTCACATCTAATATTCCAAAGTGTCTCCATGTGACTAACGTGTGACCACTTGCGATCTGATCTCACTTCCCTGCTCACACTCATCAGACGTTTTTACGTACCGTCTCATCTCTATCTCATCTCAGTCTTATCTCATTAGTGCTTTAACATATGTAGTCATGTAGCTGTGTGTATGACACATTTAGTCTTCCTCTTGTGCTCAGATTTAATCTGGTCTAATCCCTGTGTCCGTGCAGGCAGAACTGGGTAACGCCGAGGCCACTATAAACCCAGAAGATAAGCAGATCTTCTCTACGCATAATCAGATGGATGTAGGCCACGGTGTACGATCTTCTCACATACAGTACTCTCTCACTCTGTCTAAATAGTAACATGTAAACGTATCAGAGCAGCTGTAGGTTTGCTCCAGGTAGTTACCTGTTTGTGTTTGTATTAGGTCCAGAACTGAGTCTTGTGGAACATTTCCATAATGTGTGTGTGTATATGCTCTACTATATAAATCGATCAGCCATAACATGAACAGAATGTGTTCTAACTGCCTAAACACCTCTGACCTGCTGAGACCTGACCTCCACCAGACCTCTGAAGATGTGCATCTGACACTGAGACATCAGTAACACATCCTTCTGTAGATCTTCTGTGTGATCAGACCAGACGGTCTAAACTTCACACACACACACATCAGTGAAGTCTTGGTCACATGAGCCTGTCACTGGGTCACTGTATGTCCTTCATTAGACTAGTTTTGGTAGGTATTCACCAGTGTATACTGGGACACACCCCACAAGACCTGCTGTTTTGAAGATGATGTGACCCAGTCATCTAGACGTCACAGTCAGACGTCACTCGGATTCTTACACTTGCCCATTTTTCTTTCTTGAAATACATCGACTTTGAGAACTGACTGTTACTTGGCTGATATGTCCCATATATAATGTGGTCAATGTTCTTCACTTCACCTGTCAGTTGGTTTGTGCTGTTAATGTTATGGCTGGTAGGTTTGTGTACATTTATACATGAAGCCTGAACCTGACTAACATCAAACATTATAAATAAACAGTAATAACACTCAATATTAAATATTATTATTACACAATTTTAATTATTATGATCTTGTTAGCAGCTTCAGCCCACATTTTGCCCTGAGCTTCCTGACATAGAAACATTGGGGCAATATAACTACAGTGTGCGGTACTAACTCACACAGTCACAAACACAAATCACACAGACAGACACCATTATTAGATCTTAATAATATGTAGAATGTTTCTTCAGTTCCTTCTCAGAGAAGACTAAGAAGCCCTGCCACTGCACTAAATCTCAGTGTTTGAAACTGTAAGTCATTTTTTTTAATTGTCTGTCTTTTAATACTAGACTGGTTATTAGGATTAATGTGTTTTTACTATTTATATTAATGTGTTCTTTCTTTATAAATCTCTCCCCAGTTATTGTGAATGCTTTGCGAACGGAAACATCTGCAGCGACTGCCGCTGCATCAACTGCTGCAACAACATGGAGCACATGACTGACAGATACAAAGCCATTAAGGTCAGATCTTATATTAACATTAATGACTTTTATGACAACGCATAAAGATTAATGACAGTGGTAGGCTTGTGGGGGCAGCCGTAGGCTTGTGGTTAAGGAACCCACCTTAGGACCAGAAGGTCCCAGGCTCGAGCCCTGCAACCGACAAGCCTCAACTAAAGGGCACTTGAGCAAAGCACCTAACCCCCAACTGCTCCCTGGGCACTGCGGACAAAGGGGCCGCTGTGGGTATGCGAGCAAGCAACCCCCCCCACCCTTTAATGGTGTGTATGTGTGTGTTTTTGCCCGTGCCTGTCCATTGGTGCACAATATTTTTCCTATGTTAACACGGACATTATTTTTGAGTTTAGTGAAGTAGAAAAATCTGCTATAAATCTGCTGTGATAAATTAATCGGTTTGCATTGACCCCGCCCACTGTTCAGATAGACACACCCCTAATTATATATACAGATGTGTTGTTTTGCTCATGTACAAGACAGAAAATAAATTATACTGTTTATGTTTTTTTAGACAAATATGACAGACGTCATGTATGACAGAGGAACTGGGATTGTTTTTCTCTGTAGATCTGTTTAGACAGAAACTCGGACGCCTTTCGCACTAAACTGGTCAGCGGTGTGCAGGGGGACGTGAGAGGACATCACACACGAGGCTGTAACTGCAGAAGCTCAGGCTGCCTGAAGAACTACTGCGAGTGTTACAAGGTGAAGTGACACCAGGTCACATGTAAGCCATGTAACAGTAAGGTGTCTCAGCACCTCATGAGAACATGTGGTTTCCATGAAGACCATCACCATACGCTTGTGTTGTTGTCTTTGTCTTCATTGTGTCATTGGTCTGTTTCTACCTCACTGTGTGCAGCTGAGTTTTGTTGCTGTCTCATGATTAGTTTGAGTATCTACACTAAAAACAGATTCTAGATGATCTGAAATGAACTCGGACAATAAATCTGGAACTCGTTAAAGTCAGAATGTTTTAGTAATAATAATAATAATAATTATTATTATTATTAATAATATTAGTTGTTGTTGAAGCAGGAAGGTTTGTGGTTTTGCTTTGAATTATAAAGTTATAATGAAAACAATATTACATATATATATATATATGTGTGTGTGTAAAATTAAAAAAGAAAAATAAATGAAATATTAGAATTGAAATATGAGGAATACATTTAAACAATTGAGGTTTTTGAATGTTTTTATATTTATTAACACACTTTTGATGATGATGAAGATGATGATGATGCTGACGATAAATGAAGAAGATGATGTTGATGAATGAAGATGATGATGATGAAGATAAGGATAATGAAGATGATGATGATGAAGATGATGATGAATGAAGATGATGAGGATGATGATGATGAATGATGATGATGAACGAAGATGATGATGAATGAAGATGGTTATGATGATGATGATGAAGATGATGATGAATGAAGATGATTATTAAGATGATGAAGATGATGATGATGAATGAAGATGGTTATGATGATGATGAAGATGATTATGATGATGATGAAGATGGTTATGATGATGATGAAGATGATTATGATGAATGAAGATGTAATCAGTTCTAAATAGTGAAATAAAAACCTAAATAATATTGCAGTTTTAACAGTTTTTGTATAAACTGTTAGAAGTATAAATATATATGTATATTATTTTAATACTGTAGTTGTTATAGTGAGTGTGTATGACATGTTTTGCAGGCTAAGATCATGTGCTCGTCTGTGTGTAAGTGTGTGAGCTGTAATAACTACAGCAGGAGTAAAGTGAAAGAGGACACAGTGAAGTCTGTACATGACAACTACAACACACACTGTACAGCAAAGTGAGTTTACACACAACACACTGTTCTCACTCTGTAACATTAATGAACCTGATCTCTGAGTGTGTGTCTGTGTCCGTGTGTGTGTCCGTGTGTGTGTGTCCCCGTGTGTGTGTCTGTGTGTGTGTGTCCCCGTGTGTGTGTCTGTGTGTGTGTGTGTCCATGTGTCGTGTGTGTGTCCGTGTGTGTGTCTGTGTGTGTGTGACCGTGTGTGTGTCGTAGCAGTGTGTCATGTATCACAGACGCTGTAGTGGAGGCCACGTGTGGTTGTCTGTTGGCTCAGGCTCAGGAGGCAGAGATGGAGAGACTGTCTGTAGTTCAGGCTGAGCGAGTGACACTGGAGGAGTTTGGATACTGTTTAACACAGATAACACACTTCATATTCAGACAGACAAGTAGAGCTGAGACACACACACACACACACTCTGACACAATGTCAGCACATTAGTGTGTGATGACTGTTTGCATTGTTTTACTGAGATATAATATAATTTAGAACCGTATTTATTCTCTTTATTCAGTCTAATTTAAATGTACTCCAAAACGTATTTATTTATTATATTTATTTATATCTGTATTTTCCTCTATATATCTTAATATTGCTTTTATATGTGTTTATATGTATTTGTTTATAAGGTGTTATAGATAAAATGTTTATTTTACATTTTAAACTTATTGTTATAATTTATAATTCTTCATAATAAAGAATTATATTGTTTTATTTGTTTTGTTTCTGTGTTTTTGTTTGTTCCAGTGTTTGGTGTTGTTTTTTTTGAGGATTTTAAATGATTGTAATGTATTTGTTTATAACTTCTATTATTTATTATTTATTGTTTTGAACTTTATAAAAATACAGTAAATTGTAACTGTTGGTCTGTTGTTAAAAAACTGTATGCAGTTGAGGGTTGTCATTGATGATGATGATGATTATTATTGTTGTTGTTGTTGTTGTTGTTGTTGTTGTTGTTGTTGTTGTCGTCACTCTAAGTGTCTGTTTGATTTAATTTGAAATAAATGACCTGGTTGTGTTGCTTGTTTTACTCCACATCTTGTAACGTGTTGTGATTCTTTCGAGACTTGGGTGAACCTCTGCGTATTGATTGGTGTGTTCTTGACGTCAGACGTGTGTGTGTGAGGGTTAATACGGACGTTTTTGCTGTGATAGGAGCGGTTTGGAGCTGCAGTTGTTTCTCACAGTGGGAATTTATCGAACCGGGAGTCCTGGTGTTCCTGATGGGGATAAAAACAGGCGACACACCTGGACACATCACACACACACACACCACTGGAACAACACGGTAAACACTTTTATTATGCTTTGAATGATATTTAAAGTTTTATATTACCGTGTCCTCACTGATGATGCGAGTGTGTTTTTCGTTATCAGATGCCACGCGTGCAGGTTTTATGGACGTGTTCCGTGCTGATTGTTATTTTGTTGACAGAGTCGCACTGCATTCAGAAGGTGAGGCTTTTCTTCTTCATCTTTAAAATGTGGATTGTCCTGTTGTAATGTCTCTTCATGTTTCTGCAGACGACTCTGACTAAAAACTGGGGGCCACAGTCGATGCTGTACCTGAAGGGGAAATGTGAGTCTTCACTCCTTTATCTAATTAACACAATCAGTACCTAAACCCAGCACTGTCTTTCAGAACAACTAGTCAGCCGACGAGCCACTAAAAATAACAATAACGTACTTTAACATACTTTTATTTCACAGGAAGTAAAGAATCCAGTTGTCCAAAAGTTAAAAACTACAGAATAATGTATCTGATAATTAGCTAACAGTAGTGTTTAATTTCTAGTTTTATGTGTTATACACTAAATAAATGTCGCCTGTGTTAATAGGTCAGTTTATATACAGCCTTTCAGGAAGCATGTAAAACTCGATACAGGTAGAAATGAGCATCAGGTCAATGTCTCAGAGCCAAAGGATTATATTATACTTACTGTAATCACATGACATAATGTACATTATTTTGTAGATAAATTACCATTAATAATTCACTCAGTCTCTTCTTTTCCTTCTGCTTCATGATGTGGTTTTCTTATCAGTATTTGTGGATTAGATAAATCTCAGTCTGTTTAATGGGGTGGTCCTGAATGATCTCCTCTTCCACAGATGGTAGACGATATGTTCCTGACAGTGATGTTGATTTCTATAAATCAGCTCTAAAGAGTCTGTATGCAGTCATCAGAGGTATGAAACATACAGTAGAATTCACTATAGAATTCATCTCATCAAAATCCTTTTGTAAATGTATTATATATTATATTATATTATATTATATTATATTATATTATATCATATCATATCATATCATATCATATCATATTATATCATATCATATCATATCATATCATATCATATCATATCATATCATATTATATTATATTATATTATCAAATGAAAACCTTTAATCTTTCATTTCCACAACCTTTTTGTTGTCTTTTATTGGTTTATTTAGATTTTGAAAAGATGAAGTTGGTGCAAGCTGGACGATCGACACGCCTTTTCACAGCTGAGAATCTCCTCATCCGATTTACAGACTAGGATTATTTGATACAAATGGTCATAAATTGTAAAATGTTTTAAAATGACACATAACAGGTTGTTATTATTACTAGGCTGTAATGTTAGGCGGTGATGATGATGATGAGGAGGAGGACGATGACGTTGATGATGATGATGATGATGTTTTTTACACCACTTGTTCTACTAATGCTGTGTGTTCCTGTAATGTTTATAAACTGGATAAAGGTAAAATCCACTACAGTAAATTTGTCTCTTTTTACTTTTTCATGTAATATTATTTTAATATGGAATGAGAGTTTCAGTTATAAATCGTTTTATAAGACACTTTGGTTGTAACACAAACATGACCGACATCTTTAACCCAAACAGAAAGATAAAGTTCCTCGAGTCCAGAGTCAAGATTCACAAAACCTTCAGGTTATTAAGTTGTCTGTGTCTAGTTCACAGCTTCAAGTGTCTGAGATTTAATGATGCAATAGACACTAAATCACTGTGATGAAATTTTAATGTGTGTGTGTGTGTGTGTGTGATGTCACACTTTTATCACACTTTTATTGAACTATTTCGATTTGTTGAATTAATAAAATAAAATCCAAACATATTTAAAAAATAATCATTTTATACATGAAATATTTCCTCCACCAGATTAAACCTGTCTCTGATGAAGACGTGTCTCCTCCTCGTGATTAAGTCTTTTCTCAGCTGATAATATCATTGATTCATTAAGAGTGTGATATTTATTTCATTTTGGCCTCGAGTGACTTCACCCTGTGGATTTGCAAATAAATCAGAATGTTCAGTTTACATGTAACAGACGGTGGTGCTGGACTTCATACTGCTGCTTGAATCACATGAAGTCTGTTTAGAACGTCTTATATTTATAAACCTCATTTTAAATAAATAAGATCTGATTTAGGTGTGTGAGAGACGAGATGAGTTTCACACTTGAAGCGAGTCTCCTGCTGTGTGTTGAGTGTGTGACGGCGTTGCTGGACGTCTGATGTTCGACTGTGTGTGTGTGTGTGTGTGTGTTGAGTAGATCAACACAGAAGCAGTTCCCCAGTGTGGACCAGTCGTCTGAGTCCTGACCTGATGTGTACTGATATGATAAACACATCAAATCAACACAGACGTTATTATTAACACCAACTGTTCCATCATCAATGTAAAGATGTGTGGATTAGAGCCCCAGACCAACAATCAAGTCCAAAAACATCTCGAACCACCGTGTCACAGAGGATTAGAGTGTGTGTTGGGGTATGGTATCACTGTTGTTATACTCAGTCTAGTCCTGATTGTGTGACCTCACAGTTCTAAATAAACTTACAGCACTGATTTAACACCGTATTAAATAAACATAAGGGGTGTAATTAACATTATAACACAGTCAGTCCTGATCCTGTGATCTGATTGGCTGAGAGACATTCAATGAGTGATGTTATTACACAATAAAACTAAATATCACTCCGCCACACTCTCACACGTAACCATAGCAACGACTCCTGCGTTTATAACCCAAACCCCACAGATATAAAGTTAATAAAGTTAAATGCGGTGAGGTTTCCTCCTAATATTTCCTCCTCCAGTGTGGA
>JAOVVF010000048.1:4774733-4787127 GCA_028565595.1 Duopalatinus emarginatus
ATGTATATGTGTATAGATGTACATATAAAATTATACTCTGTCGAAGAGACGCTTCGGGTTAAATGGTAAACAAAAAACATACCCTTTATAATAATAAAAAATATAGCAGGGTAAAATATACCAGCACAAGTGAAACACTATAACAGGGACAAAAAGTGTATATAAACTTAATAATACTATTGATTCTAGTAATACTAGTAATACTGCCTGTCCGGGGTGCACTACGAAGTGCAGAGGCACGCTAATTGGCCCAGAAAAAGAGAGAAAAAAGTTATCTTGGCCACATAATGCAGGCCTGAATTCAGGTGGGTTTTCAAAATCCGCTCTGGGAAACAGTCCGACATGTAAACACAGATCGGAAACATCACTCCATCCATCAAAACAAAAGAAGAAAATTAACAGTTCTCATTATCTTCCAGAGGAGTAACCAATAAAGATTAATTGTCAATGTTATAAGAAAGGTGAAACGAACATGCCCAGTCCACGGTTTACTTGGTTAGTGAGGAGATGAAGCGTTTGGCCTCGTCCGGAGAGGTGAAGAGATGTTGTGCACCATTGTAGGTCATTTTAAGGCGCGCGGGAAACAGGAGACTGTAGCGAACTCCTTCCACACCCCGTAGCAGCTTGCGAGCTTCATTAAACGCCGCACGAGCTCTCTCAACTTTGGCGGTGTAATCAGGAAAAACCGCGATCCTCATGTCGGACATAGCGATCCACTGCCGTTGCCTGGCTCTCTTTAGAATCTCAGCACAGTCAGAATAATAGCCTGGCCACAATGGGTCTTGGGGTGTCTCCTCTTTTTGGAGCCAGGGAGCGATGAACACGGTCGACCTCGGGAGCTTTATCCAAATCGAAGGCCTTTCTCAGCAGCTCAGACACTGTAGAGTTACTGAGCAAAGCGCTTCCCCTTCTGTAACTCCGATGATTCTAATGTTCTGGCGGCGAGACCTAGACTACAGGTCTTCACACCTGGCGTCCAGCGCACCCACCTCCTTCGTTAAAAGGTCTACTTTAGCCTGCAGTGCTAACACATCCCCTGAGTACGTGGTTAGGGAATGCTCCATATCCGAAACTGTAGATTTCAGAGTGGAGAACTCAGTCCTCAGAGCAGTGAAATCACGTATAATTTCAACCTTCATGTCCTGTAACACAGCTTGCGCAATCTCAGATTTCAGCGTCGAGCTATCTGTCATCTGAGCCGGGATGGGGCATTCTGCCGCTGGGTGAGTAAAGTCACTCGGCGAGGCTGTGCTTTGGAGAGCAGGCCGTATAAGTGGCTGCAAGGGGCCGGGATCTTTAGCAACTTTACTGGGTTTTGGAGGCATAATGACTACCACCAAATGAGTCCACTAGGTTCACCAAGCACTTAAGTGGAATGACAAAAAAACCAAACGGTATAAATGTACATTAAAACTTTAAAATAAAAGTCCGCTCTGCCGGGAGCTCTAAACGCACGTCTACTCCATGCCGCGCCAAAACGGAAGTCCCCAATTTCATTTTCAATTACTTATTTTTACTTTTATTTTGAGTAGATTTTTAGACTAGTAACTTTACTCTTATATAAGTAAAAATCCATCAAAGTAATAGTGCTTTTACTTGAGTACAATATTTTAGAACTCTTTCGACCTCTGGTGTTATGCAGTGTCCAGGCTTCTGTAGTACAGGCTAAATGTCAGAGTGAAGTGTCATCCTCTGCCTTTACTCCAGGGTATTTAATTACATTAGATGATCTAAGAACAGAAATTCTCACAACCTCATTAAAGAGGTTCTTGACTAAATAACTACTATAGAAGGTTCATTTTCAATTTCAGTGCAGTTGGCTTATCTCTCATCTCTCCTCAGGGCTACACAGCGATTCAGATAGACACCTACTGCACAAATTCTTTTAAGCAAAGATTTACCATGACTACTGGGGGACATTCTGCACAGTCTGAAGATTTCCCTGAGATGTTCCTCTGGTTTCTCTAAAAATTTTCAGCCAAAAGAAATTATGATATGGGGAATAGGGGACTTCTAGCTATTAAGATGGTCCTTAAAAAGTGGACACATTGGCTGGAGAGGGTCTGGAAAGACCATGGGAACCTGGAAGAGAAGGACATAAATGAGAAGGACATAAAGTCTCCCTTTTTACCATGACAGGTGGACTATCTTCTTCACCCAATTTCACTGTGGATTTCACTTGACTGTGGGGAGGTCCCAAATCACATGCCCTTTTCTCTATGTTATGCACAATGTTAGTTCACTGAGGGCATGTCCCAAACCCGTGCTGAACTTTTGTAATGCATTTTAGATATATTTTCCTTACTTCTCTGACTTCAACTGCAGCATGTGAGGGTGTGTGGTTTTCATCTGCCATTCATTTTCAGGGTTTTTCCAGCTGGATGAAAAGCACTCCTGACTGAATCACACTGGAATTCTTATGGAAAGTTCTCTGGATGATGGAAAAGTGCAGTGTATAATTTGTACGGGCTGTTTTTCACTTTGGGTTTGTTCCTATTCCAGCAGCATTTAGCATTAAAGTGAGCAGCCTTAATAGTGAACATCTGGAAGAGATTGTGGGGAGAGAGAGAGAGAGAGAGAGAGACATACACAGAGAGAGAGAGAGACTCATTTAAGGGGGTTTGCTTTTATATTTTATATGTTATTATATTTTATTTTGATGAAATTTCAGATTGAAGTCTAAAACTGAAACACAGAAAGTAAGAAAATTCAGACAGTCACTGATGCCATCTCTCTCTCTCTCTCTCTCTCTCTCTCTCTCTCTCTCTGTCTCTCTCTGTCTGTCTGTCTGTCTCTTGCTCACTGTCTCTCTATCTCTTTGTTTCTCTCTCTCTTTCTCTTTCTCCATCACTTTCTGAGTCCAATACCATGGTTTAGGGTTTAGGGTTTAGGGTTTAGAGTTAGAGTTAGAGTTAGAGTTAGGGTTAGAGTTAGGGTTAGGGTTAGAGTTAGAGTTAGAGTTAGGGTTAGAGTTAGGGTTAGAGTTAGGGTTTAGGGTTTGGAGTTAGGCTTTTTTTATGGTTTAGTAGCAGGGTTAGGGTTTAAGGATTACGATTCCTTTCCGTTTGTTTGTGTTTCAGTTTTTGGGAATCATTACCCAGATACACTAAAATTTCAGAAATAAATGTCTCCTAATCATTCTTGCTTCCCTTGCTCCCTCGCTCCCTACTTTTAGGGAATAAGAGTAAACATGGTGTGTCCGGGGTCAGAAATCAGGTTTCATGCTGCTGCTGTGGTGTCTGGCGACTCGGCCGTGTTTTTTCTCCGTCCACATCTGGTTTCCACTCCTCCGCTCTTCGTGCGGTTTCAGCTGTTTTTCTGACAGACTTTAAAAACGTCCACATCCCCGTCGCAGCGTCTGCAGTTTTGCCCATAGGTCTACAGTTATGCAGTGCTGTAACTGGCCATGTGAAATTACACGCCTGGCCACAGCGCCGTGAAGGACTGCAGCGTAACCTCGCAGACACAAATAGACTAGGTTGAGTATGAGTCTGGCCTCCAGCCCAGCCGAGCTCCAGAGAAGAATCTTAAAGTCATTATAGACTCACTGCAGCTCAGTGCGCCTCTTTCTCTCTCTCTCTCTCTTACCCTGTAAAGAACGACAGACGCAGACATATACACTACCAGACACCAGACGCAGACACACTCAAATAATACACAGACACACACACACAAACACACAGCAGTGAGGATGAAACCCCGCAGGACTTCAGCAGGCTGTTCAGTAAGTCTTCACCTTTTCATTCATTTAGTTTTAACTTCACAGCTTTGTGACACTCAAAGTGTCTCTCTCTGTGTGTGTGTGTGTGTGTGTGTGTGTGTGTGTGTGTTTAGATCTAGCATACACAATATCTCAGTGTGGAAGTTTAAACAGTTTATGGAGCTGTGAGTACAGTTCTCGGTGTGTGTGATGTGAGTAATTGAGAAGTTACACTCACTTGTCCTCTCTGTCTAAAACTTTCCTCACATTAACACAATGAGACAACGACACAACGGCACAGTAGTACAATGACACAATAACCCAACACAATGACACAATGGTAGACAACTCAATCTCACACTGACAGCTGATGATGTCATAATGAGCTAATCTCAATTCAGTTCACATGAACCCCAAATTCATGTGTTGTTCTTTAATAAATAAATTTACTGTACTAATAATCAGTATCAGAATCGTATGAACACTTTGACATATGGTGACATTTCACAGCCACAGCCAGACATTTTTACATTCCCCTGAGTAACGACTTCACCTGGAATCACATGTACACTCGCCTGCTCCCCGTCACTACGAACCTACCAAACATCCTTCTTTTGGTCAGCACCTGCATCCGAACCTTCGTCTGTGTTTATGTCTGTATTTGTGTCCGTACCTTCGCCTGTGTTTGTGTCTGTATTTGTGTCCATACCTTGTCTGTGTTTGTGTCTGTATCTGTGTCTGTACCTTCACCTGTGTGAATTTAGAATTAAGTCTTCTTTTCCTTTTCCTTCATTTTTTGTTTTTGTATAATAATAATAATAATAATAATAATAATAATAATAATAATAATTATTATTATTATTATTTTTATTATTATTATTATTATTATAATTATATTGTTGTTTCCTTTATGCCACTTTTTCCTTGTAATTCTATTTTTAGTCAGATTTTTCGGTAACTTGTTTTTTTCTTTGTTTTATTTTTCTTTCTTTTTCATTTTCTCCCTTTCTTATTCTTTTTTTTTTACTTTTATCCATTCATTATTTGTCCTCTCTTCCTCCTGTCCCCCTTTCCTTTCCTCTCATTAGTAAAGGAGGAGAATGTAAAATTAAATTAGAAATATAAATAAAGTTTAGTTGGATGTTTAAAAGCTATTTAACTGGGTGTGTTCATGTTAGTGGCAGACTGTTAGACTAGCGCTGTTGCTAATCACAGAGCAGAGAGAAAGAGCTTCACCACTAATGACAGTCCTGCACACACACACACACACACACACACACACACACACACACACACACACACACACAGCTGTGGGTATACAGTTACACTGCACAGAACCTCTTTGTTTTCAGCAGTCGGGTCTCGAGTGCTCGAGCGTTTGGCTGCTCGCGGTACTGAGCGCAGTTTGCTCTTTTCAGGACGTGTTGACGTTTCTGTAACGTTCACACGCTCACATAGCTACAAAATATAAAAACAGTGTCATAGCTACAAAATTCCTTTTAAAAAAACTGTTGTATTCATTAAAACACCATAAAGCTAACTAGAGTGAGGCCTAGTTAACAGCTTAATTAAATAATATCATTAAATATAACTGGATAGACTGAATTTTATTGACAGACTGTTGACAGGGTTGCAGCTCATCAATATAAATTTCACCTACAGAAACTAAATGAGGATTGATTGAGTTACACACAGGTCTGCATCCTGTTAGTGTAAATGATGCTAAATAACTATCCATCAGGAACATCAAGATTTACCTTAGATGTGATAATACATGAGTAAAAAGACTCTGTAATAACAATGTAATTACACTTGGCCTTTAATACCACACTTGCTTGTTAGAGACAGTATTAAGACACAAAGAGAGAGGAAGTGATCATCTCAGACACATTAATACATCAATACATTAATTAATAAAAAAAAGTGAACTATTTGCCTACTGTGTTTGCACACAGAGGAATGTGACCTCCGCATTTAAAGCATCCGTGCAGTGAAACACACACACCAGTGAACACTAGGGGGCAGTGAACACACTTGCCTGGATCGGGGGGCAGCCCCAAACCACGGCGCCCGGGGAGCAGTTGGGGGAGTTAGGTGCCTTGCTGAAGGGCACCTCAGTCGTGTCTTGCCCTGGGCGGGGATCGAACCCACAACCTTCCTTATATTAATAAGTAAAGAATACATTAATAAATGCATTAATAAATTATTATATACAACAGTGTAAAAAGACCAAATTTTATTCACATAACCACAGTAAATGGTTCGAGGAGCAGCAGAAACTGAAAGGGAATCAAACATTTATGATATGATATATAATGTGTGATTTAAATATAAACTAGGTGTGTGTATGTGTGTGTGTGAGTGTGTTGGGTGTGTGTGTGTGTGTGTGTGTGTGTGTGTGAGAGTGTGTTGGGTGTGGGTGTGTTTGTGCGTGTGCGTGTGTGACTGTGTTGGGTGTGTGTTGGGTGTGTGTTGAGTGTGTGTGTGTGTGTGTGTGTGTGTGTGTTGTCTATGTGCATGATGATGTCACAGGGTAATGAAGTGTCAGTAGTGTAACAGTGGTTACAGGAAGCAGAAACAGCATAATAACACATACTCTCTCGCTCTCTCTCTCTCTCTCTCTGTATCTCTCTCTGTCTCTCTCTCTCTCTCTATGTCTCTCTCTCTCTGTCTCTCTCTCTCACACACCCACATGCTGTCAGAGTAGATGTTGGGAGTGAGTGGGTGGCGCATGGTGAACGTGAATGTGTGTGTGTGTGTGTCTTATCGTTATCTGAACACATCTATTTGAACATCTTTTGTGTTGCTGAGCTCCTTGTGTGTGTTAGGGTGGTTTTCTTTGGGTGTGTGCACCTGTATGTTGTTGGGGAGCACCATGCCCCAGGACTATACAGCTTTTAATGCCTGATAGGTGGTGACAGCCTGGCTGCAGGGGAGGTTGTTGGCCATGTGGTAGTGTTTGTTAATAGGGTAGAAAAAGCTAACTTGTTGGTTGAAATGAAGACTGTGACTGAGGGGTTGCTTAGTGATGTGCTTCCTCTTTCCTCTAAAACAATCACTCTCTTAAATGTTCCCCCATTCATGAAAGAGAGAGAACTCTCTTGGTTCAGGAAACTCGTCTCTCTGATTAAAAGAATAACTATAGAAAGTAAGTCTGATCAAGTAAAACATGTAATATCATTTAGAAAACTAGAACAAATCCCTGTACAAACTGATTCAGAAGCAGAAAGTGAGGGTCGGAAAAAACTATGACCTTACTGAAATCAAGCTTTTCCTTAAGAAAACAAAAAACATGAGACTGATGAAGGTAAGTGACTACTTTCCAGAATTAAATAGACTCTCCAAACTTTTATAAGTTTTATAAATAGAACATTAATTTAAAACAATACTTTTAGGTCCCTTACTGTATCAAATGTTTTTGCATCATTTTATATTTATACCAAAAACAGGATTGTACATAAAATTCTGTAACTTAAATGACCAGTATTAGGTTCACTTAGCTGCCTGGCTCTTTCTTAAAAAATAAAAATGAATCTATCAATGAACGATGAACAAATAATTCAAACTATATTAATACAAAAGAAAACATAGACTTCAGTCTACCACAGTGCATTAACCTTTAACTGAAAATAAAATACAGACTTTAAAGTCATAGTGCATTACTACATTTATATTTTGTATAAATTTAAAGGGATCTTGCTGTATGGTGGCCTAGACGCCTCTACGGTGAGACATAATGTGATATGCAGTATGTTCGGGAGTTGGAGCTGCAAAAAATAAAACTTAAACTCATTTTGAAATCTATTTTTGGGCATTTTGAACTGATTCAGAAATGCCAGGAGTAGGAATCATGATTCTTTAAAAAGGTTTTTAGCACCCCTAGTGATCGGTGCTATAAAGATAAAGAGGTGTACGGTCTAAGAAAGATTGCGACTAAGCTCAATAACCTGCTAAGCCATCAGGATGTTGAAAAATCTTAGTTCATTTAATTCCTCACAACTGATCACTGTGAGTTTACTGTGCTTTTATTTCAAACTTTAAAAAATGCAGGGCATTTGTAAAGCTTCTCTTAACATGGAGCAAAAGATAGCAAGAAAAGAGCAGCGTTGTTAGAAGTGTTTCAGCTAAAGTTCAAGTTCAAGTTCAACGCTTTATTGTCATACTAATTTCCCTGTACAATGAAATTCTTACTTTGTTGCCCACACTGGATGTCAGAGTACAAAAGTATAAATAGACAAAAAGTAAAAAAAACAGATAAAGCCTGCAATAAAGAAATAATATGAAATAAAATAAAATAGAATATAAACTATTCAGAAATATACAGGCTATGTACTTTGTGCAGTAGTGTACTATATTAGCTATATTGCAACAGTCTTTAGTAAAAATGGTTATTGTACAAAAAGAGCAGTACAGTGTAGTGCAATTATTCATCTGCATGTGTAGTGGTGTCTATGAGAGGAGTCATCAGCTCAGCTGTTTAAGAGTCTAATGTCCATGGGATGAGTGTAAGCAGTCCATACATCTTTACACCATGAGTTTTTGACATATACACACACACACACGTCCTCCTGACATCTTACCAGAGGCTGAAGCCCGGTCTCCCCGGTGCAATGAATGAGTCTCTAGCTGAACAGCAAAGTATGGGACTTTCTCCGAGAGCCAGGTCTCAGAGAAAATCAGAGCATGGCACTCTCTTACTTCTCTCTGCTACGTAATCCTGGCTCGTAGTTCGTCCAACTTGTTCTCCAGAGACCGTACGTTAGCTAGCAAGAGGCTGGGTAGCGGTGGTCAGCTAGCGCAAGCTTTTAGCCTAGTATGGAGCTCGCCTCTCTTGCCTTGCTTGCGTCACTGTCTCCGAAGCGCTCTGCTGCGGTCTGCATACTTACTTCGAGTAAGTACTTACTCGAAATTGTTGCTTTGGGGCCTTCCTGGGGTGGCGGCGGTGGCTATTGGGCTGCCCAACTGTCCACCTGCAGGACTGCATCGAGCAATAAGGGGATCACACTGCATAGAGTGCCAATTCATATCTGGGCATATAATCACTTGCATACATTCATACACATTCATTCATACACCAGGGTAATTTACAGTAACCAATTTACCTAACCTCCATGTTTTTGGGAGTCCCCAGAGTGGACACGGACACAGGTAAAACATGGAAACTCCACCCAGATGGGGACTTGAACCCAAGAACCTAGCGCTGACCAACGAACATGCTAACCACCAAGCCATCATGCTGCCCAAGACCGTAAATGCGCTCTGTCAGGAATGAGAAACACACTTATAGGGGTGACTATACCAGGGTGTCAAGACGTCTTTCAGTTATCAGCTTGATGATGTAGTCATAATAGTAAACAGACAGGAAGATGTTAACACTCTACTTGAAGTGTCAAATAGTGTCAAATAGCTTTGCATCATATCTAGTGGGCCAGTGGCACAATTACGCCCCAAAGCTCCCAGAAATCTCTGTAAAAAAAAAAGAGGGTTTAAATTCCCAGGTGTGTTTCTAGGGTAATGATGCAACTTGTCCAAAAAAACTGAGTGGGGATGCTAGAAAAAAAATCAAGGGTTGGCTAGATAAATGAAGATGTCATCTAGCAAAATGTCATACAGAGGATGCATACTCATTGTTAATAACCTGGTAGCATCCTTTCTCTCACACAAGATAGCCTGTATTGACCCCCAGAGACATTTCTCTCTTAGAGACATTTTCAATGTTTTCAATTTCAACATCTCACAGTACTGAAGGTGTAAATCTTTGTTATCTCTCTGTGTTTCTGATTTGATAATTTCCTTAATTCCTTCCTGATTTTCTGACATTATGTGTCAAACCATTTTTCATCTTTTGGCTTTTTGGATTTGTTCTTTAATTGTTTTAATTTGCATATTTGTGCAGCCATGGTAAAAATATGTTTCACTTTCTAACTGCAAAATTGATTCCTTCTTTATTGTAAGTGTATAGGGTATCCAGAAAGTCATCTAAAAGTGTTTGAGGTTCTTGGTTCCGAATGCTTTCTGGAACTCTTTGCTGATAAATAGACTGACAAGACAGACATTAAAACATGTACTTAACATGTTAAAGAGTTGCAATTGCAATTGTTACAACGTATCTGCCTCCCAGAGTGCAGTCTTGCGTCACTGTCCCCAAACGCTATGAAGAGGATCCCATTGAGTGCAGAGACTTCTTGCTACAGTGTTCTCTGTATTTTGAGGACCAGGAGAACCTCACTGACAAGCAGAACATCACCCAACGTATCAGCCTTCTGACTGGTAAGGCCCAGAAGTAGGGAATCATCTTTCATCTTCTGGCCCTGTTAGATTTGGGAGCGGAGGGCAACTTTATCAATGCAAAGCTACTAAGACAGCTCGAGTCCTCCCCTTAGCTGTTGACCCACAACCTCCACCTGCAGACCATCAATAGTGGGCCCATCAGTAAAGGGAGAGCAACCCAATGTACACCTCCGCTTATTCTGCAAACCAGCACCCTCCACTGGGGAACTATTACTCTGCTCATCACAGACTCTGCTAATCATTCAGTGGTTGCCTACCTAAAAGACACAACCCCCTCAGTGTTATCAACATTGCGCTGAACAATTAGTCACTGAACAAAGAACAGGAAAACCATGGTGGTCCTCAAACAAGCCAAATCAAGTAGTTCATATTTGTCTTTTTAACCATATACAGTGGTGTAGAGTAGACAGTGAAACTAAACAACGTTCCTCTGGGGCCAAGGTGCTACATAGAACAATAAACCAAACTAAACAATAAACAGAATGGTCATAATAAGTTTTGAGTACCTTTGCTTTCTCGTCAGTGAGCAACCATGTGTTGTAGATGTCCCTTCCTTTTTCACCTATCCACAAAAAGGAGGTAACTGCACTATTAACCTTTCACCTTGAGTGGGCCTGTGAACATTAGCTCTACATGCTGCCTACACATGCGCCATGCTTCCAACAAGTTGTTACTTTCCCAGTCAATGCACGGTGAGGGAACTCCAGCAATGTCCACAGTGTCATACTATGTAATTCACTGTTGTACGTTGACTTCTGACACCAGGGTTCGCTTAGTGTTATTATGAATAATAATTTCAGAATGACAAGCTGTTGCTTACCATCTTTTGCTTCTTTCTGCTCAGCTCTTGGCATTGCAGGGCTTTGTAGTGGTGGCTATGGGGTCACTGTGTTTTAGATGGAGCCAATAATTAATAGATCTTTTCAGCATTTTGATCAGTAGAGGGAATTAGCCTAATTCAGCTCTGCATCTGTTGTTTGTGGTAGAACTTCTAGAACTGATTTGCAGAATTGTGTGTGCATAGTCAGTTCAGATTTAAGCATCCTTAAGGTTCTTGGCAAATATTTCCACTGTGTCCATTCGTAAATAGATGTAGTCATGGTGGCTGAGGATGTTAAGATAGAGGTGATGTACCAGATGAACGTTTCAATTCAATTCAATTCAATTTAATTTGAATCGCGCTTTTAACAATGGACATTGTCCCAAAGCAGCTTTACAGAAATAACAGAACAATGTATACATTTATAGAAATTTTATTCCTGATGAGCAAGCCGGTGGCGACAGTGGCAATAAAACTCACTGATATGACAAGAGAAAGAAACCTTGAGAGGAACCAGACCTCATTTGGGTGACACAGTGCAATCATAAATAAAAAGTAGAATGTTATTATCGTGACTATCGTGCCCCCCTCTGCCAACCTGATGTTGGCATGTGACATCATACATTCAACCCTAGCGCGTCTCCAAACTCAACATCCGACATCCTTCATCGCCATATCAGGTGACTTCAACCATGTCACTATGTACAAGACACTACCAAACTACACTCAAACGTGGACTGTCCCACCAAAAAGGAAAGAACACTGAACCTGCTATATGCTAATGTTAAGAATGCATACAGCTGCTCCCCCCTCTATGTGCCACTGATAAAGAGTTCTTTTTAGAGAGTTTGATTATTTCCTGTAGTATCTGTTTGAGAACAGTTGTTGGTACAGGATCTAATATACATGTTGATGATTTTGATAAAGAAACTAGTCAAATTAACTGTCTCTTGGAGAGGGTTAAATGATTCTAATAGCTGATCTGATGTAACTATACTAACATCTAGTTGGTTTGTTATCAGATCGCTTGGGTTTAGATTAACAGTATTTATTTTGTGCCTTATGTTTTCAACTTTGTCACATACTACATACACTTCTGTAGTGGTCTTCTTCCTAGTTAGTTTTGCTACAGCATTTTATTTTTGTTGTCTTCTATAAGCAAGGAGAAATATTTTGCTCTAGCAGCACTAAGAGTTTTACCAACCAGGTAATGGTTTGAATTAGCATCAGACTGTGGAAGTGTGATTATATTATGTATATTTAATCCAAATATTAGTATTAAATCAAAGTGTGTGACTTCCCTTATGAGTGGGTCCTATTACATTCTGATTAACACCCACTGTTAATCAAGAATAGACACCACTGCTGACCTTTGATTGTCAAAACTTATCTAGTCCTGTTCTAAGACCTGTCCTATGCTACAAGAAATGAGAGCCGCACCTTTCCGAGTGGGATGGATACCGTGCTGCCCTAATAGGTCAGCCTTGCCCTCAAAACTACTCCAATGGTCTACAAACCGGATTCCAAAAAAGTTGGGACACTAAACAAATTGTGAATAAAAACTGAATGCAATGATGTGGAGA
>JAOVVF010000048.1:4842815-4856356 GCA_028565595.1 Duopalatinus emarginatus
CAGTAGGTACAGTAAAGTGTACAGTAGGTACAGTAAGGTGTACAATAAGGTGTACAGTAGGTACAGTAAAGTGTACAGTAGGTACAGTAAAGTGTACAGTAAGGTGTACAGTAGGTACAGTAAAGTGTACAGTAGGTACAGTAAGGTGTACAATAAGGTGTACAGTAGGTACAGTAAAGTGTACACTAAGGTGCAGTTATGTTCATTTGGTATAAATGTAAACTTTGTAAACACTGTACACTTTAGCAGAAACACTAATGTTATCCAACTGGATAACCATAATCAGACAGTGTGTGTGTGTGTGTGTGTGTGTGTGTGTGTGTGTGTGTGTGTGTGTGTGTGTGTGGTGTGTATGTGGAGTCTGACTGTTTGGGGAAAGAAACTGTTGCACAGTCTGGATGTGAGGCTTTGATCCTTCAGTACCTTTTTCCAGACGGGAGCAGGGTAAAGAGTGTGTGTAGATGTCTGTGATGGAGACACTGATGAACTTCTCAGCTATCCTCATTAGCAGAAATGAAAATAGGATACAAAAGAGGAAAAAAGAATAAAATAATTCCCACAGGTGCTTGGGCCTCTGGTGCAGGAGATCATCCAGGCGGAGACACACAACGACTCACAAAGACTTACAAAGTCTCACAAAGACTCACAAAGTCTCTCTTGAAACACTCACAGAATCTCTTATAAAATGATGTTTTTCTCCTCCCCGGATCCAGGTGTCAGTTGGCCATTTAAGGGCCTTACCAATTAGTTACCCAATCATCTGAATTGATCTTCTGGTAATCAGAGAAGCCTTCCTGGTTGGCGAAATACAGACAGCTTTGGAGCATAAAACCCTGACATTCAGATGGTTTTCCATTGTAGTGTTTTTAACCTGGGAGCTGGAGGTGCTGCTGGGGGAGTGACGGGCATCCTTAAAGTGAGTTGTTGGATCTGGAGTTGAAGTGTGGTCAGCACGTGAGTAAACAACGGAAAAAATCCAATACTTCACATTGGAGTAGTGCATTATTCATGACTTAGTATTTATATATTATATATATAACAACAACAACAACAACACAATATTATTTTATTATTATGAATATTAATATTATTATTATTTTTTTAAATTATTGTTAATGTTATATGTACAGAAATGAGAATGTATACTCTCTGTGTGTATGTGTGTGTGTGTGTGTGTGTGAGAGAGAGAGAGAGAGAGAGAGAGAGGGGTATGGTATCAGTATTGAGGTATCAGCTGGAGTAAGAGTGTGTGAAAAGCAGAAGTGTGTCGTGTGGATCTGATGCAGATCTAAATTTAGCGGGTGGTGTTTATTTGCTAATGCTGATTCTATCTGCTCTTATGAACGACTAAATGCAAGACTCTGATATGCACCATGTTTTATTCCCAAACCGACAAAAGTCCTATATTTAACCCACATCTGTCTCTGCAGTGTGTGTGACAGACTTGTGAGCACTTATCGTCCACAAAGAACCACAGAACCTTCTCATGGTCTAAGATATCCTTTATTAATCCCGCAATGGGGAAATTATTTAATTAGTTTCTCACACTGTATCATGTTTCAGCTTTCAGCACATCAGCACTGGCATCAGGGGAACTCTATCCTTAGTTTTGTAAAGATCTACATTTACTTATTACATATTACTTATTCAGAGCAACTTACAAGGTTACTGGTATTACAGGTAGGCCAACGTAGTGTTAGGAGTCTTGCCCAATGACCCTTATTGGTGTAGCACAGACTGGCTGCCCAGACCGGGAATCGAACCCAGGTCTCTCACATAGGAGCCAATGATGTTACCGCTGTACCACACCAACCACTACTACTCTCAGAACTGTGCTGACTGAGTAAACAGAGAACAGGATGCAGCAACTTTGGTGATGATTGAACTCATTGAGAAATCAGGGAAGAGTACATGCTCCAGGCTCACTATATTCTTTAGAAAAATAAATAATCTATATGAACTGACTGAAGACCTGCTATCTTTAAGTGCAATGTGCAAAAAGACAGAAATATTCCTGGAGCTTCACTCTGCCTCTGTTGGAGAGAACGCGTGTTGGGCAGTTTTTTACCTTACTTAAAAAAAAGTCGTCCGTTACTGATTCCTCATTACTGAACTAAAACTCTCATGTGATTATTTAACTGATTACTTTTAAGTTACATTCTAAAACCAAAACAAATGAACTGGAATTAAATCTACAAAAGTCCTTTCAGTGGTTTATTTAGAAACTAAATGTAGCAGCAGTAGCAACACAGAGTAAAAAAGTAAAAAATTCAACTCTTTATGGTTCTGTTTTCTAAAGACAAATCAGTTTGTTATTAAACTTTAGAAAAATAAAGTCTAATAAACACTTCTTCAGGGGTCCCTCAAAACACTGCAACATTACAGACATGTGGACAGACAAGTAGAAAAACTGAAAAATTATAATTATATCAGTAATAAAGGCAAAATAAAAGTCTCATCAAAGTTTATATTCACAGGTATAAACAACTAGAAAATGAATTGAGAAAAATGAATATTAGCTTATAATAATACATTATTATTATTATTATAAACTATTATGCATTTTTCCTGATTATTATAGTTTTAAAACCGACAATTATTTTTTTATTATTCAACACATGATTAAAAAAATACTTCCAGCATTAAAAACGATTTTTTAAAAAGTCCTTGTCAGAGGTAAAATCCTTTTTTGTCAAGTTTTTTTTAACCCCTTTTTTCTGAATTGACCCACTAAATCCATGCCAACTAGTTGAAACTCTGATTTTGTCTGTTCCAGGGATTATGGGATGACTGTAAAACAGTACAAACTTGCAGTTTAGCTTTATTAGACAGGTATTTTAGCATATACACATTAGAAACAAAAATGCAACCTATGTATTTTAAGTGACAGAAAAATAAGCTTAGAGTCGCTTATAATTGGCAACCCGCTGGTGCTGCGGCCCAGACAGAAAAAATGAGGTAGAAGTAACCAAGAACAGCTCAGGAAATCTGTGTGAGTAATGCAAGTAACAAGTTTTTTTTAATAGAATTTAATACATTTAATAAAATTTAATAAAAGTTTTTAATAAAATTAGTAACTGTAATAAGACATAATATTGAACAATAATCCTTTACATTACTTTGTTACTGAAAAAAAGTAATCAGAGTACAGTAATGTGTTACAGAGTAATGCGTTACCCCAACACTGGAGACCACTGTGCAGAGGTCACCCCCCCCACACACACACACGTAATTTGAGTTTAAGACCCATGCTGTAGTTAGTCATCTTACATGTAAGTTAAAAGGCCCAGTGTTCTGACGATGCATCCAGTCCTGCCCTGTTCAGACTTTTTTTGACTTTTCAGTTTTCAGTTTAACCTAAATAGCAGGTGTGAAAGGGTTAGGGTTAGGGTGTTTTGGCCCATGGTCCTGACCAAAGCACAAAAGTTTGGTCTGACCCAAAAAGGTGGTCTTGGTCTGGATCAGACTGAACCATGGTCAGCTTTGTGCGCAGTGTGAAAACACATTATGGATGGTTTGGACTTTCTGACCAATTACAGGAAGTTAAGACAGGCTTTCATCACTCATCACTCAGAGGCGGGAAAATAAGCCACGTCAGCACATGTGGAGATGAAATATTAAACTATTGTATACATAATATTTATTATTTAATTTTTTTATTATATATAATTTTTAAAGTTATTTATTCTCGCAGTCTTTGCTTTCTTATTTGTCAGTGTTGATAAACCTGCTGCACGATTAGCATGTTCAGTTCAGTCTGAAGTACTGTCAACCTTGGTCCAGACATTCAGGTGTGAAAAAAACTAGAAACTCGTACCTCTATTGCCTCATGTAAATAGTATCAAAATATATTACCTGTAAAAACAACAGAAACAGAATATTTTGCAGTATTTTTCCCCAATGATGCAAAAAGGCCAGAAGTGTTTGTATGTGTAACTTTAAATGTATGTATGTATGTATGTATGTATGTGTAAAAATGTGTAGTGGTGCTTTAATAAGGTGTATGTGTGTTAATATGCAGGTGTCATGATGAAGACAGAACGATACTCCACTGATCCCAGCAAAGACACAAATGTTGAAATTATCAACATCAAGGGCATTGAGGACATCGGATACATGCAGCAAGATTCCATCGTGAGTGACAATTCTACTCTAATTTTACACTGATACACTTTATTCTGAATATTGTAATATTATAGAATAATACTTACTTAAACATTACAATTCTGCTATGTTAAATTAGATTCAGCTGGTATTCTGCAGATTACAAACTATTGAAATACAATTCGTATCTAACCAGAGGCTAAATATTGAGGTGATGTTATGCATTAGGGGGACAAATGAAAAAGGTTGGCAGCACAAGACGAAGCAAGAGATAGAGACACAGATTAAAGTAATTCAAGAAGTACAGTAAAGTGAACATATAGTTACAAAGTTATTGGAATAGTAGCTCTGAATGTCTGAATTACAAACATTAAACTCTATAACAAACTAGAATGTCCTGAAAAAGTAAGAAACCATCGAACAACCAACATGGATTAGATCAGACACAAACACCAGCAGATAATGACAAATACTTAAATAACATAAATACAGGGGCTATACCACATGATATAAACCACTGATCAGCAGTAAAAATCAGATAGATTAGACTTCACAAAGAAATAAACAAATGATCCACAAAAATCCAAGTTAAACCTCTACTGAAGTAATGGAAAGTGTGGGGGAAAATGAAGCTGCTCAAAATACAACCCATAGGTGAAGCATGGTGGTGGTAACATCAAAATACCCTGCAACACTAAAAAGGACTTTATCAGGAGTAAAAAGTCAAATCAATTAGCAGACCTTAAAACTAACTGGAAACTGAAGAGGAGAAACCAGAAAAACTGAAAAAGCTGAAACACAAAACCTGAAAAAAAACAACAGAAAATAACAGTTTTGTTAAATTAATAAAAAATGTTTATGATAATAATTAGTGTGAAAAACAGAATAACTAAATAAGAATAACAGACATCAGCTTCTGGATTTACATTTGAACTTAAGGACAGTTTTCTGAACATCATGACAGAGACATTCAGAACGTTTTTTTGATCCATCACAGTGAGGAAGTTGGGGGGGTGGGGTGATTTGGGGTGGCATCCCATTTCACCACATCCTTATATTCCCTAGGAGATGTGAACTTTGCTCTGTCTTCCTGTTAGGGATGGAGTGTTCCTCAGTTCCCACAGGGAGAACCCGCTGTGCACAGGGCCATGTCTGGTTTTGTTTTCTTGCTGTTTGTTTTCAAACCCTTTCTCTAAAAATATCTTGTCCCCGGATGTGTGTTTCATACAGTTACATAATTAGAAATGAGTTTTATAGAAACACTGCTGAACTGACTTGTATCTTGTATTCATCTCTAAGAGAATCTTGTGCTTTAATGTAGGTGAGCACTAGTTTGGTTTTAATTTTAACGGTGAGCACTCATGTTTTAAATTCGATGTAGAGCCACAATGGGGTGAGTAGGAGAAGTTGTTGTGCAGCTGCACTAAGATGGGGGCAAATAGATTCCCAGGGGTAGACCTGCTAGGAGTGAGCTGCAGTAGTCCAGTCTTAACAAGGACAAGGGATAACAAGGGAGAGAACAAGCACCCAAGTGGCCTCTTGACTCAACTGGTATTGTACAGGAGTAACCTCTGTGACTAAATCACTTCAGAAATATGAGGCAAATGGGATACAAGTCTGGTAATCTAGAACTTTGTAAGGTTGTGTACAGTGACAGATGGTATAATCTGAGACCTCTTTCGGGAAATTAGAAGTACCTGACATGGGGATGCGTCACCCTTACGTCTTGCTAAATTTCAGACATCTTTCATAATTGGATGTCTGCCAGGCATGATGAGATCTGAACAGAAACATGAGTGAGGGAGTTGAGTGTCCTCCACGGTATAAAAGCTAATGTAGGAAACTCATGAATGCACTGAGAAATCCGCCTTGCTGTGACTTGGACAGCCGTGGGCTTGTGGCTAGGGGACTGGTTTAGTGACCAGAAGGACAAGATGGACAAGACACAACTGAAGTGACATGACTGGAGGCACCTAACTCCACCACGCACTGGGCAAGTGTGTTCACTGCCCCCTAGTGTTTCACTGCATTGATGGGTAGATGGGTTAAATGTGGAGGTCACATTCCTCTATACCATTTTATTATTTTATTATAATAAATAATTTATGATGCCTTTTGTTGTTGTTGTTGTGTAATCCTGGAAAAGAGGAAGATGGAAATTCTATATGAAGTAATCCATCATTTTTAATTTGCACTGTTATGTGGGTGTGTACTGAGTTTTGTAAATGTGTTTATCCTGCTGAAGTGACAGCACACGAACATTACGAGTGCACGTGAGGAGAATAAAAGGTTTTGTGGGTGAATGAATGTGACTCTGCGTAGTTTCACAGTGACAGATGATCCTAACACACTGTTCCGCTTGAACCTGGCTGTGTTTCCTGTCTTTCTCTGTTAACCGGCTGCTCGAAACGCTAAAGAAACATCTCAAGAACTTGTTCCGGTCGTGTGTTTGGGCTTAAACTGATTTGAGAGAGTGCATGTTTGCTGGAGTGTGTGTTAGCAGTAATCAGAGAGTGCTTTGAAGATCGGGACATTAAGCTTTATAGTTTTGTCTAATATTAGCTCTTGGCATCTCTCACTCTTCTCGAGTAGCAGACAGAGAATTTAGACTCGCTGTACGACGTCAAGTGTGTGTGTGTGTGTGCTTGCGTTAATAGACAGTGGGTTAATAGCAGGACGTGGTCTTAGAGCATCTCAGAGCAGAAGATGAAGTAAAGATGGCTGAGGAACAGAGCGACTCTGCCAAGACAAGACATTTCTTAAAGGATGTGATTTTTCATGGCAAATTTCAAGTGAGTGTGACGCTGATGGTGCTGGTTTATGTTTCAGCCAGGACGTTTGGACAGATCTGATAAATATCAAACCCATTCATTTTGCCTGCGTTACTACATGCAGATCGTTCCTCTCATACAGGACAGACAGGAGAGCTGGTGTTTATTCCTCCTTTTTTGGTGATTGTATTCACCTGTGTAAGACGGGTGTGATGTGTAGCATTTACACTACAGATAAACACAGTTTTAAGATAAACACAGTTTAAACTAAACAGGGATTTAAGCAGATTTAGGAACAATTGACTGATAATCAAGTTTATTCAACAATTTTAGTGAAGGTAGAGAATGTCTCAGAAATGTTTAAACTGTGTGTGCAGTCACCCGGTTTTACTGTTTTACAGGTTTAAATAAAGTTGTGTTTGTGTTAAAACGGCTGAGACATGACTTGTCTTATTTGTCATAATTGTTGGTCATTGTTGTGGATTAACATTGAGATTAACAACCTTGTTAGAGAAGATTCTAACTTTAGACTTAATTACTTTTGCCTTGAAAACTACCTCGAACACACAATCCCACAATCCCTCTGGTATTGGGGCAGTGCTTGCTTGGTGGTTAAGACATTGGTCTACAAATAGTTGAAGCTACTATTTCTATTATCAGTGTTTTTTTGGGTTCTTTGGTTTGTTATAAAATGTAATTAATAAAAGAACTAGACTGAATCAAACTACACGGAAATTAAACTGACGTGCCTGCTCTCTCTCTCTCGCTCTCTCTCTCTCTCTCTCTCTCTCTCTCTCTCTCTCTCTCTGTCTCTCTCTAGTTGCTGAATTCTTTGACCCCAGATGAGAGCTCAAGCTGTGGTTTCGGTCTGTATTTCCATGATGGAGAGCGCCGTGTGGATTACGTCCTCACCTACCAGATAAAAAAACCGGGCAGCTCACGCCGCCAATCATCTCGTCTCACAGACAATGCATTTACACGAAGCCTGCGCCGGGCACGTGACCTTGAACAGGGCACCACCGATCACCATGATGATGATAAGCACTGTCGACGCGAAGAGTTTGAGGCCAACCTGCAGGAGATGGGACTTGAACTGGAGAGGGACGAAGATGTAAGTTCATCTTGTGCAGTAAAGCTGTATAAAAGTCATGTTGTGTTTCATGTTTCAAGCTATAAGCAAACGGCTATGTACAACAAGTCACATAGTTTACACGTGCATCCCAATTCGTCCGAAAATCCCAGATTACCAAAACACTCTATGACCATGAACCCTCCAGCTCTAGGTATAGGGCTGTACTGTTAACTCCAATTTTCTAGCCTATCAAAAAGAATAGCATGATTAATAAAATTCATTCCTATCCCCAATTCACCTGAAATTCCCACTTAATTTACCTCCAGTTCACCCTAAGTTTGATTGCTTCTTTCAGGTTATTACTTTGTTTTACAGTCAGGGAAGAGATCTAGAGTTAATTCTATAATTCTAATTCTGATTTTGTTAATAATGAAGTGAACGTATGTGTAATTAATGTGTCACATGACATTAGTATAAATTCTCCTGTTCTTGGAAGAACCTGGAGTGTGTTAGAGAACCTAAACACAGCATAAGCAAGACCACAGAGAGATTAAAACATGTCCAGGATAAAGTTCTGGAAAAATATCAGTCAGGCTTTCATTATAAAATAAATCCTAAACATAGGATTATGAACATAAAAAATATCATAAAACCATAAAGAAAGTTACAGAACCGTTAGTGGCATAGAGAAACTGTCAGTCAGTGTGTATGAAGACGGGATTAGTCACAGAATTACTGTTTAAAATATTGTGTAGAAGTGTGTATTGTGTTGTTTTGTGTAGTTGCATGTGTAACCCCCCATACAAACACATACATACATACAACCCCCAACACACACACACACAATATCAATTTCTGTGCTGATGCGAGCAGGATTGCAGCTGTTGGTGTGATCTGTTGGACTAGCTATGTATATCAGTGTGTGAAGGTGTCACTCTCCTCAAGTCACTTTCAGCTTATTACACTTATCATTTACATAACAACTATTCACAAGGCAGCACTAAAGACCCAAATCCACAAGATCTACACAGAACACTCCCCACATTTACTACTACACACAAGTTTATTTGGAGATAAAAGAAGGACCACTTCCATCACAGGTCTGGAATAAACCTTGGGTTTGCCATCTTTGATTACACTTACACTTTCCTTACCAATCCATCTTGGCTAGTATTGTGACGACAGCCATGGGCCAATCGTTCCCTTTTGCTTGAGCATCTTTCATTAGGGAAATTGTCCCCTTATTTGATAATGGGCCTCATGTCCATTTGTGTCTCCTGAAAAGCTCCCCTTTCCTGAATTTAGGAGAAGGAGGTGGGGGAGCTCCTGGTTTCTGTGTTAATAGCATTAGAGGAGTAAGGATGATGAGTGCCTCTGAGTCAGAAGACACAGGAAAGATAGGTCTTACTTCAGTCATAAGAGTCATCAACACTTCATGAGTCAGGTGGAACTTCCTTTCAAGAAGCATGCAGCCTAGAATGTGACATGTAACAACAATCATGTATCTTTAAACACAGAGATGCACTTGGGTGTTTAACCTACCTGTGGTTGGTGTGGTACAGTGGTAACATCATTGGCTCTCATGTGAGAGACCTCGGTTCGATGGGCAGCCAGTCTGTGCTACACCAATAAGGGTCCTTGGGCAAGACTCCTAACACAATGTTGGCCTACCTGTAATACCAGTAACCTTGTAAGTCGCTCCGGATAAGATCGTCTGCCAAATGCCGTAAACGTAAATGTAACCTACCTCATCCTTTACCATCTGTCGTCCATATATGAATAATGAGGTGGGTTAAACACCCAAGTGCATCTCTGTGTTTGAAGATACCTTTCGACACTCTCCGTGCCAGATATGGTTGCATCACAGTCTGAGCATAGTTGTTTTGCTGGCCCTCTGATAGCAAAGAACCTTCTAAGTGCATTGATGAAACTACTTAGGGTTTCGACTACTTCAATATGCACTGCTCATGTACACATGCATGAGAATAGCACTGCCCACCTAACTATTGGCATACCCTCCTCTAGTACGAAGGGAAACCACTTCTGAAAGTCTAAAGCCATCCACACCCACATAAGAAATGGGTGGTGCCACCGTTAACCCTTCAGCCATCTGTGGATATTCTGCTTTTGCCCCAAGTCTTCTACAAATTATATTGAAGGTCCTGAAGTGAGTCTGTCCATCTGCTCCACTCTGTTTCCATGTATTTTGTGTCCTGTTCCAGGACACTTCCAGGGTTCTTTGTAAGGGCAGATCGTCAGAGAACAGGTGTCGATTCTGAATATGTTTGGCACAGTCTTCAGGGCTAAAAGCATCCATGACAAACTGTCTGTTGAGGCCACTTTATGTAATCTAAGCTTAATAAACTTTTGCACATCGCTACTGAAATCACCTTCTTCTTCCTTGGCTGCTCTCCTTAGTCAGTAGATGGTGACAGCTGGAGAAGGACTATTCCCAAAAACATGGACACGCATTCTGTAGTCCACAATGTCACTATCGAGGTTGTTACCATGATACCACAGGAATCAAAGAAAATCTCTGTGTTTTTCTTTCACCAAAAAGCAGTGAAAAAGCAGTGAAACTGCTGTATATCAGCAGTGATAGCCACAGCATCCTTTCTGAACCTCATAAGCACCCCTACAAGGCTGTTGTACAAGTCAGGGCATCATTAAGGGAGACTCTCTGATATTCTGCACTGGAATCAAAAACTATGTGAATGCTCTGGTTTTTTTGGGGCTCTAAAGAAAGGGAGATACCAGCCATCTGGACCGCCTTAAAGTGGTAGAGCTAACTCTGATTTTGTTATTATACATTCTCTCCATAAATATCAAATAGGGTGCCTTCTGTTGTTCGGCAGAGAGGTGCACTGAAATATGCACTGACCCAGGTGCTCCCTATCTGGCAAAAACAGTGAACCATCTTCAGAATTTACTTCAGAAACTTGATACATAGAAATGTGACCAAATCTTTCTTTGATTGCTGCAGGGACTAAAGTAACTTGGGCAACCACTGTCTAAGATAGTAGTTTAGAGAGATCTCAATGACCCATCGAAGATCCAAGAAACCATGTGCATTTACATCCAGATGTCTTCTTTAGTCCCGCACATATCCTGAGTGTGTATGGAAATTCCCAACTATGGATGTTAAAGATGCTGAAGAACTCAGATCTTATAAGAGATTTATTGCTTTGCTCATCCAATGTAGCACAGACTCTCTTAGATTGATTATGCTGTCCCTCTGGATTAACAATGGCAAGACATATCTTTGAGCATGCTCTTGTAACTAGCTCCCTCTCCACACACCTGGGTTCACCTAGAAGTAACACCCTGATTTGTTGCCTTGTCTGTCTCCCCACCGTACTGAAGAGGGAGGGGTAAGACTTGGATTTCCATGGAGCAGGGTCTGGATGAAAAGCTGATAGGTGACGTTTACTATGGCATTCCTTGCACTGTACTTCAATTTTGCAGTCTTTTGCCAAGTGGTCTGTGGATGAACAGCATCTGAAGCATACAAAGTGTGTTGTATTCTTTCATGATCTTTTCCCTAAAACTCCTGCAATTTTTCAATGGATGAGGCTTCTCATGGATAGATTGTAAGGCAATTTCTCCATGATGGGATGAACCCCCCTGGCAGTATCTAAGTACAATACTCCAGGTAGGTAGGTAACCCGTTTACTGAGAAGGTCGAGTTGCCCTTCTTCTGTCAGGTCTAATCCAGCAATGGCATTCTCAAAAGATGATTTCCAAGCCCAATAGTTTCATTATCATCAAGGATGGTGAGACCTGACTGCACAAGTTGCTTCCGAGCTAAAGGTCTTTGTGGGAACTATGTCATGCTTGGGAGTGGGAGATTGATATTGAACAAATAGCTTTTTTCTTTCATGGTGCATTACATGCTTTTCATATTGTACAGGAAGTGCTCGATACACATTGCTACACTCTTGCTAGAATGAACAGCTTCACTATCATCTGTGACATTATATGCCTCAATTGATGTATTTGTTCTCCCCATACCTGCATACCTGGGTTTGGGTTGTTGAATCACAGGCTTGGTCGCTTACATAATTCTTTGTGCGTTTTTGAGATGAGAAGATTAGGTTTCACTACAGACTCCAGATCAGATTCTACTAAACCAGCTTCCAACATCTGTTTTGGCCGTAGCAGCTTTTTCTTTCTTAATGTGAAAAGCTTCAAGAGTAAATTAAAGACAAGCTTGTTCGACCTTTAACTCTATTTCCTGTAGGCTGCTCTGGTCTGGGCTGCCTCAGCTTTTGCCCATGCTTTGGCGATAACCAGACTGACTCTAGAACTAGAGGATAACCCATTGTATGGGTACGTAGAGACTGAAGATCTTTGTTTTCTCCCTCACTCTTGGTACTGTTGTGGCCTCATGATGCTCCACATGGTGTTCCTCTTCTAAATTGGACTTGCAGAGATGTTATCTTTTTACTGTTCTGGCCTTGCTAGAAGTCCATAAGCCTAGCTATCCAGCCAGCATACAAATACAGATAACCAAGATTCTGTTTTGGAGTTTTATTGATATAGTTACTTGTAAAACTGTAACAAACACAAACAACATTCTTAGACATGCATACACAGCAAGCACTGTCTTACAATGAACAATGTATTGTTGTCGAATAATTCTACCTTTTATATTGCTACAGTTCTAATTAACAAATTTACTTACAGATAATGCGCTTAACAAGTCTTGTAAAGTCAGATGTAAGAAGATTGTAGAGACACCATAAACTAGCTGCCGCATGTCGTAACACTAAAAGAACGACTTCCTGCTGTAACACATTAGGCAGAAAACTACTTCATGTGGCAATACACCATGCTGCCACAAGGTGGCACTAAAGACCCAAATCCACAAGATTGACACAGAGAACAGAACAACAATACAAACAACAACAAACAACAACAACTGATGGGAAGGGGGGGGGGCTTAAGTCAGTTTGATGTCTTTTTCAGACATTTAATTTAATCTGTTTTTGTGACATTTTTTTTAACATCACACACACATCTCTCTCTCTCTCTCACACCCACACCCACACACACACACACACACACACACACACACACACAGAGCACTGTGGATTCACTCACTCTTAAAACACACCATTTTCTACAGCAGAAATAGGAACACACACTTAACCCAGGAGGATTAATATTTATAAAATAAAGACAATTTAATTTAATTCAATTTTATTAATTTAGTGTTTTTTAATAATGGACAATTCCCCAAAGCAGCTTTACAGAAATAATAAAGAGGTTTATACATTTTTTTTTATTTGATCCATGATGAGAAGGAAAAACTATCTGAGATGACAAAAGGAAGAAACCTTTAGAGGAACCAGACTTATATAGGAACCCATCATCATCTGTGTGACACAGACAGTGTGATTATAAATAAAAGTGCAGGTAGACAGAGAATTAAAGTCCATACCCATGTCTTAACCCTAACCCATGTCAGATGAGACTCCAAGAAGATAAGGGGGGGTCAGAGTGGATCAGGCAGGATTTGGGGAGCAGGAGGAATCAGAACTCAGGGTTGCTGGTATCTCCTGGTGCCTCAGCCATAGCAGGTGTAGCTCATC
>JAOVVF010000048.1:4856456-4871383 GCA_028565595.1 Duopalatinus emarginatus
TTATGTTTGAAGCCTGAAATGTGGCAAAAGGTTGAAAAGTTCAAGGGGGCCGAATACTTTTGCAAGGCACTGTATGTCCGTTTTACCCTCTTTTTTACCCGATTTATTTTGATGGAGAATTCCAAATTTTGTATTTGGAAGTTAAATTGATGTGAGATATGGACACTGTTCCAACTTTAAAACAAGTGTCTGGTTAATGACACACAGGCTTTTATACAGCTTCTGGATACCTGCACTCCTTTGTCTGCCATGCCCATTTTCATCCCTTTTTATAATCCCATTCCTTTTTAATAGGAAAGTACAATGTTGTTATTAATGTGATAGAACGGTACATTTATGTAAGATATGGACTCTGTTCCAACATTTAAATCATTTGTCTATTAATGACACATAGGCTTTTATACAGATTTTGAATATGCACACTTGTTCTTCTGCCACACCCATTTGCACATCCCTCCTTTTTTCCACTGTATTTATTTTTACTCCATTTATTTGTGTTAATGTCAATTGCCAGTGCTAATCTTGCTGCTAATTCTAATTTCTAATGATCTAATGATCTAATGTTTGTGTTAATGCTAATTAATAATGCTAATTGCTATTTGCTAATGACAGTGTTTGTGTTAAAGCTAATTGTTAATGGTAATTGCTAATATTAACTTGTGCATCAATGTTAGAGCTTATGCATATTGCTAATGCTAATTGCTAAAACTAATGTTTAATAATGTTAATGTTGGTATTAATGATAATGCTAAATACTAGTGCTAAACACCTATTTCTACCACTGCAGAGCTGCAATCACATTCACATTTTCTTCAGGAAACGTACTAACAACCTCTCTAGTTGTAATGTTAAATAAAAAACTTCATACTTTTTCTGTCCACTCACATGCTACTGTCATTGTTATCCCTTTTTATTTCTTTTCATGAAGAAAAAGGTAATATACTTTTTATGTTAAATTATTATCATTTAGATTTTTAAAATGTAAATTAACATCTAACTGGGAACACCAGGAAATCTGTAAAACAATATTTCAACTGTGGATCACATGACTAGTATTGAAGAACTGTTTAGTAAATTTTCTTTTTGAGTTTTAGAAAAACTCAACGGCATTTTATTTATTTATATTAATTATTGTTTCTGATTGCAGGATAAAAATCAAGACATAAAACACAGATACTTATAAATGTCTGTCATTTTTTTTCTCTTTGTCTCTTCAATTGTGTGTGTATATATATGTGTGTGTATGTCTGTCTGTCTGTCAGTATGGAGATCTGTGATGGAAGAAGAAACATCACCATGTGTCCTCTATGTGATGGAGTTTGTGGCTTTTGGAATCTGAGCACAGCATGTGGAACAGCGAGAGCCAGTCACCTGTTCGACAATCCAGCCACCGTCTTCTTCTCTATTTTCATGGCCTTGTGGGGTGAGAACACACACACACACACACACACACACACACGCACACACGCACACACATTGATAAGCAATACAGACATTGAATTAGAACATAACCTGCAGGAATTATTTTTCACATATTTTCTAGGTTTTAGGTTTAGAGTTGATTCAAACAGAGTTGCTAAGACCAGGTGCAGGTCAGCCACCCTCCATACTGCATTTGAGCCACTCAGGGAATCCCAAATCACTCAGACAGAGTGTACAGTGAACCAAAATTCCGTTTATAAAGGGTGTACAGGACTTAAAGAAAGAATGATGCACCTAGCGTGACTATGGCAAACAAGAATCGGGAGTCAGAAATATGATCAGAAATAGAAATATGATTGGATAATCATCAAAAATAACAAGTGTACTTTAGGTCAAAAGCAATGGTGTGAAACATTCAAGGCCCATTCTGAAACAGAATGTTCCTGCCAAAACTGAACAATTTATTCCAACACTAGGGGAAATAATTGTACTCTATATTTACAGACTTTTGTAAAATATCTAACAGTAATGAGCTCAGGCTCTATGGAAAATGTTATTCATATTCTTCAGGTACCTGGTGACAATGTGCATAATTATTATGCAGCTTTTTAATGAAGGCTGAGTCTAAATTAACTCATTTTCATCATTTATTCTTGACATGTGATCATGTCTGGAATTAAAAAATTAATAATTTATCATTTCTTGCTATTTTTAGCACCTTTATTTCCTGCAGCAGAAGGTGTAATAAGAAGTGCCAATATTTATGCTCATTCATTTCCTTCAGTTATGTAAATTAGACCCTCAGCTAGTTTTAATATATTCATTTTATGCTTGGATTTAAAGATGTTGCATGTAAAGTTTACTTGTATTTCTTTACCTGAAAATAGCTATTTGCTATTTTGTGGTGTAGCCTTGAGAACCTCGCTCCACCCCAGTCAATGTTTCACAATGTTATACATACATTGACGAACCAGAAAAACTAAAGAAGCTTTTAAAATACATGGGCTGTTGGTGATGCCACAATGGTATAGGGTTTGTTACACTGACATTCCATGGGACCCCTGGTACATCTACAAATCACCTACAAATTACCTGTCTCTGACAGGTAAACACTATATGTGTCTCATTTCTGAGAAGTTCCACCTGTTTGTGTCCTCTATTCATTCTGATGGGTTTAGCCTCTTCCAAAAAGACAATGTACCATCACACACGTCTAGAGACACCGGATTATGGTTATTAAGTTTGGGGTTTCATCATTCCCACCTAGATCTCCAAATCTCTATGTTCACTGAAGTCCCAGAAAAACCGGTACACCAAGCATAACACTTGGTAGGTCCTCCACAGGCCACTATACTTCCTGAAGAATGGTTGCATGGCATCTGAGATGAGTTTGATAATGTTGAGATCTAGTGGGAATGACAAAACCCCTAACCTAGATGAGTGTTTCTCTAACCACTTATGTCCTCCACCTTTCAAGGTATGTTGGTCACTGCAGAAGAACAAAGGAATAGTTATAGTAACAACAATTATAGTCAGAGAGTCAAACAGACTGTACTGCCTGCCAGAATTACACATTTGAAAAGGCAAGCTGAAAGAGGTGACATAAAATCAAGCAAGAATAGTAATTCAAAGTTTATATTAAAAGCCCTATCACCCATAGAGCTGAGTCTAGAAGAAGGAACAGCAAGAAAGTATCAGAAGACCAGAGCATTTGCAAAGTTGGGGGATGGAGGGCAGAAAGGTAAGAAGGTGCCTATCTGTGCAAGACCTTGCATACCAGTAGTAATAATACTGTATGTGAAACTTACAGATCTGCGCCTTTATCTATGAAAAATTATTAATAAAACGTTAGACTAGATAAATATGTTTTCAGCTTAGACTTAAAGACTGAGTCCTGAACACTAATTGGAATGTTGTTTCATGAATGTGGGGATATGTAAGAAAAAAGATCTGCCCCATGCTGTAGCCTTTAAAATTCAAGCTACCAACAATGAGTATGCATCTTCTGAAGTAAGTATGGAGGCTCATAAGACACTAGACATTGTTTCAGGTGCTCTGACATTCACTGCTTTAGAGGTTAATTGTAGTATTTTATCATCAATCCTTTTAAGCATCACCCGTGGAGTCAGGAAGCTAATGTAATTAATCAGATAAATGGGTCATTTAATTTTTACAGTGTGTGTGTGTGTGTGTGTGTGTGTGTGTGTGTGTGTGTGTTTCAGCTGCATTCTTCATGGAGCATTGGAAGAGGAGGCAGATGCGTTTGAACTATGAATGGGACCTGACAGGATTTGAGGAGGAGGAGGTGAGATCACACCTCAAAAACTACAAAACAATTAATTTACCTCACGCTTACATGAAATATACGCACACATACTTAAATAAATATCTTATAGTGTACTATTATAATTATCTAGATTAGAATATTTTCTGCTGTAATAATCTATAATATTTTTTTGATATTAATATAAATATATAAAGTACACGACATTAATCTGTAATAAATAAGCATAAATGTAATAATTTATTTTGTCACCCCTTCCCTGCTGGTGTGTGTAGGAAGCACAGAAGGTTTGAAACATTTTCAGCTTTAACACCTCTTTAATGATCTGTTAAATTTTTCCTCTAAGACTTTTTGCCTATTGCTTTGGCTCTTTTTTTACTCAAAAACTCAAATGTCACCAAAGCCCCACGCTAAAACACTAATGCACAATCCTCCTCTAAACACACACACTCACATGCATGAACACACACACACACAGAGAAAGAGAGAGAGGTCTCACAGTGTTTTTTTCTGTTTTAGGATCACCCAAGAGCCGAATATGAATTCAGGGTTGTGCAGAAATCTCTCAAGAAAGAACAAAAAACACACAAAAAGGTAAAATAAAGTTAGGGTTAGGACACAATGCTCTGTTATAATGTACATGGTCCAATATTCTATTAAGCATGTTTAATTGACAGCCTTTTGTAACTGGTGAGGGTAAAGCTCTAGATTAGCCCCACTCAGTTTGTAAACATTGTAAGTCACCAAATATTCAGGCTGTATGTAACTATTAAGTTCATGTAGCGGAATGCTGACTGTGTGCAGTGAGTGAAGATAAGTATTTTCTCTTCCAGACAGAGAAAGAGAAGTTGACATGTAAAGACAGATGTCCTGCTTATATGACAAATTTGGTGATGATGCTTTTAATGGTGAGTGTCTGTCTGTGGACAGTATCTAATATCTGTTCCGATCTAATATCTGTTCAGGATCTAATATCAGTTAAAATCAGAGCACAGTGCCTGAACCAGGAGGAAACCAGGGTCCATTGCGCTAGAATAAGATCTGACAATGTCATGTTACCCAAACGAGGATGGGTTCTCTTTTGGGGTTGGTTCTTCTTAAGGTTTCTTCTTGTTGTCATGTCAGGAAGTTTTTTCATGCCACTGTCGGCTT
Organism: Duopalatinus emarginatus; assembly: GCA_028565595.1. Taxonomy (NCBI): domain Eukaryota; kingdom Metazoa; phylum Chordata; class Actinopteri; order Siluriformes; family Pimelodidae; genus Duopalatinus; species Duopalatinus emarginatus. The sequence goes on from JAOVVF010000048.1 coordinate 4,861,315, forward strand.
CTTATCAGGAATAATTTCTGTAAAGCAATCTCCATTGGTAAAAGTGCAATACAAATTAAAATGAACTGATTTATAAAAGATATTTCGAATCGTGTTAAGTGTTTTACCCATTGATCATTACTGAACACTAATTGTTTTCGTTAACAAACATTTTAAAAAGACAAGGAATATTTTTGTGTGTAAAACAGATTGGCGTGACATTTGCTATTGTCTTTGGTGTGATTTTGTACCGAATTTCCACCACATGGGCACTGCACATGAGCTCAAACCCCACAACACGCTCCAACGTTCGTCTCACCGTCAAAGCCACGGCAGCTATCATCAACCTGGTGGTCATTCTTATCCTGGACGAGGTCTATGGTGCTGTAGCACGCTGGCTAACCACTCTTGGTCAGTTGCCACTCCTTTACTTCCTCACTGCATGTACCCTTATGACCTTATAGTCAATAATTTGCATCCTGACATATATGCTTTTCCACGGTCAAGTGCAGAGTGAGTGATATGGTACCTTCTACTTAGTGGTTGTTGTGATCTGTGAATTATAATAGCAAAAGAGTGTTAGGGATATTTCAGAGGATGTCATTTTGACAGTGTACAATAAAGAGTGACACTCATGATCTATTAAAAGTGAAAATTCACATACATAGAAATAAACTAAATGTTTGTTCAGAGCAGTGTGTTGCATTGCATGAAAAGTTGCTTGTGCCATCTTTATGGAGTTTGTTAAAGTTAACATCTTATTTGATGATGTTTGGAGCGTTAATTTTGTTGCTGCTAAAATTATAGAAAATAAACCAACATGGTTCATGCCTTTTCTTCTATTTATATGTAACTTTATTACTTGCCATTTTCAGAAGTGCCAAAAACAGACAAAAGTTTTGAGGAACGTCTGATCTTCAAAACCTTTATCCTCAAGTTTTTTAATGCGTTTACTCCAATTATATACATTGCTTTCTTCAGAGGGAGGTGAGTTTCACATTGTTACCACTTATTATTGTTATCATAGAGCTTGAAAACAACTGAAAATATGTGTGTGTGAGAAAGAGAGAGAGAGAGAGAGAGAGAGAGAGAGCGAGAGAGAGAGAGAGAGAGAGAGAGAGAGAGAGAGAGAGAGAGAGAGAGAGAGAGAGTTGGGGGGGGCAGGATTTTATAATCTGATTTTCATATCTAACAGTTTTAACCTTGTGGGGACATTTGGCTGTTACCCATGAAGAAAATGTAAAACTTTCACAAAAAATAACAAATTAAATGAGCCAAAAAATTTCCTTTTCATTATTAAGATAAATGTTAGGGTTCGGCATAACATTGATTAGTACATTAGTCATTATCTCTGGATGGAAATATCCTCACAAGAAATCAGCATTGTTATTGTCATTGTTATTATCTTTGTTATTATCATTGTTATTATTGTTCTTCTTCTTCTTCTTCTTTTTATTATTATTATTATTATTATTATTATTATTATTGTGTTTTTCTATCATTCTTCAGGCTTGTTGGTCGCCCCGGCAGTTACATTTATGTCTTTCAGTCCTATCGCATGGAAGAGGTAAACATTTCACACATACACACACACTCTAACACACTGTTTAATGATACAATAGAAGCAGTTATATGTGTGTGTGTGTGTGTGTGTGTGTGTGTGTGTGTGTGCGTGTGTGTGTGTGTGTGTGTGCAGTGTGCCCATGGTGGTTGTCTCATGGAGCTCTGCATTCAGCTTAGCATCACCATGTTGGGAAAACAACTAATTCAGAATAATCTATTTGAGATCGGTATTCCGTGAGTACACACACACACAATAATTTCTAATAAATACTATTAATATAAACTTTAATATATAAAACAATAAATTGAATTAGAGTAAAAAAGAAGTGAAAGTGAACTATTTGCCTACAGGAATGTGACCTTCACATTGAATCCATCCGTGCAGTGAAACACAGACACTTTGTGAACACTAGGGGCAGTAAACACACTTACCCGGAGTGGGAGGCAGCCCCAGTCCCTGGCCCCTGGGAGCAGATATGGGGTTAGGAGCCTTGATTAAGGGCACTTTAGTTGTGTCTTAATCGTTGAGGGGATCAATGGTCTATAAATATGAATACAGAATAAATATGTGCAGTGGTTAAATATCATATAATATTTACAATGTCCAGTGAACAGTGTGTGTATTGTGTTAGATTAGTCCAGCATGTGTAATGTGTGCAGTTGTTGTGCTGATTTAATGTGGTTTAGTAGATAGTAATGTGTGTATTGAGAAGTTCAGTAGTGGAACTGATAATGGGAAGAAGCTGTTCCTGAGCCGAGTGGTTCTGGCACGTGTGCACCTGTATCTCCTCCCAGAGGGCAGGAAGTTACACAGGGTGTGATTTGGGTGAGAAGAGGCCCTTATGATGCATGCTCTATGTAGTCTGCGCTGGTGGTGAAGGTCACTGATGGCAGGTAATTGTACGCTTATGATACGCTAAGCAGCCTTGACCACCTTTTGCAGGGCCTCCTTTCAGCCACAGTGGAGCTTCCATACCACATTGTCAAACAGTTAGTCAGAACACTCTCAGTGGTGCAGCTTTAAAAGTTTGTGAGTATGTGGGGGGACAGATGGACCTGCTTCAGTCTCCTCAAGAAGTAAAGGCTCTGCTGTGCCTTCTTGACCAGATAAGAGGTGTTGATAGTCCAAGAAAGATCCTCAGAGATTTGGACAGCCAAACACTAGAGACACGTTGTACCTCAGCTCCGTTGATCAGAACAGGAGTGTGTGTGTGTTTCTGCTTTTCCTGTTGTACACAATGAGCTCTTTGGTCTTTTTAGTGTTGAGGGTGAGGTTGTTAAAGGAACACCATGCTGCCAGGTGCTGGATCTGTGCAGTGGCACTCAGTTGTGTGTAAACAGAGAGAAGAGCAATACGCATCCTTGTGGCAAGCCGGTGTTCAGAGTGAGGCTGGAGGACATTTGACTGCCCAGCCTCACTGACTGGGGTCTGTTTGTGAGTAAGTCCAAGACCCAGGTACACATGGGGTTGTTGATTCCTGGTCACTGATATTAGACATCAGTCTGGTGGGGTTCACTGAACTGAAGGCAGAGCTGAAATCGATGAACAGCATCTAAACATAGCTGTTTGTATTGCCCAGGTGGGTGAGGGCAGAATGAAGAGAACAGATGCTGTTCAGTTGTCCTCAGTCGATCTGTTTGAGCGATATGCAAACTGATGAGAATCCACTGATGGTGGGAGCACTGCTTTCAAATGACTGAGGACCAGTTTCTCAAAGCATTTCATAACAATAACTGTTAGTGCAACAGGGTGGTCACCAGACTACTGGCACTCACCTGAGCTGCATTTTTGGGATTTTTGAATCAGACTATTTAAGCCCTGGGCTTTGGCCATTAGCTTGCAACTTATCACAATGGATTCTTATATGTTGGACTTATCTTTCATGTGCTCTGGACCACGGATACCCCGTCTATTTTTTGGTAGAACCATGTCTTGTTTTGTTTTGTTCACAGTTTATGGTTTTGTATTGTTTGTTAGTGTGCACTTGCATCTTACTACTGCTTTTGTGAGTATTTATATGTAACACATACCAAATCCATACGTGAATAAAATATTTAATTTATAAATATTTTTTATATTAAAAATCTTTTTAATACCCTATAAAACATTCAGTATTGAATAATTAACATTTAAATAAATACTATACTTAGTAAAACAAAGACCTCTCTCTCTTTCTCTCTCTATTCCTGCAGTAAACTGAAGAAGTTGATTCGCTACATTAAGTCAAAACGCAGTGCATTTCAGGAGGAAGAACGAGAAAAAACACTGCAGCGCTACGAGACTGACTTTTTTCTTGAACCATTTTCAGGCCTCACACCAGAGTACATGGAGATGAGTGAGTCTCTCTCTCTCTCTCTCTCTCTCTCTCTCTCTCTGTCTGTCTCTCTCTGTGTGTGTGTGTATGTATGTGGTGCAGAGTGCAGAGGGCTTAAGGTTTCATTATCTCCAGCATCTCACCAGGCAGCAGGAATAATGTGATGTAGCACAGGGAGAGAGAGAGAGAGAGAGAGAGAGAGAGAGAGAGAGAGAGAGAGATATGGGGGATGAGAGAGAGAAGATGAGATCTATAACAGTAATGACAGTATAACTAAAAGTTGAAGGTGTCCTGAAATAAGATGAGGTAATGATCAGAGAGCTTTATAAGCATAATTATATTTTCTATATTTCAATTCAATTTATTTGTATAGCGCTTTTACCAATGAACATTGTCTCAAAGCAGAATTTAAGCTGAAAGTTAATACTACATCACAGGTGTGACCACAGTCATTGCGTGTGCTGAATTAGACAGAGAGATGCATGGTATTTATACTGTTTGAATAGTATAATAGTAAATAGAATTTACTCAAACCCTAACTGAAATATTCTAATAAGCAGAGATACTGGATTTATAATTTTCACTAGCTCTAAGCCATACTGATTAAAAAAAGACAAATAAAAAGGCCTGAATATGTCACTGTAAATATAATGAATTTAAAACACAACTGTTTAAATTAAATTTGCAATACATTTTATTAAACTATTTAGACTTTATAAAATTATGAAATATATTGATATTAATATGATATTCTAGTTTTTAAAGATGTACTTCACTTATTTGGCCCAATCTAAATTTCCACTAATCACAGTACATGAAATAACTGTTATAGTTTCATTTAAAATAATCCTTAAATGTAAGATATCTAATATTTAGCTGTCCTATCTTCAGATCAGAGGTACTGGCTGTGTATTCAGTATGATCTGTTTTTGTTAATTAGGTTGCTAAAACAAACTGTTCATTTTTATAGGCTCATGGAACCGATAGTTTCAATATGTTGGAACCTGAGCGCTGACTCGAAGCAGCAAGCAGATGGTCAGTTTAGCCTGATTGTATGTTTCTTGGCCTTGACTCTGGATTTTAACATATTAAATAGGCCTGTTCTGAGAAATGAGAGAAGTATCTGGATGGCTAATGCCCTGCCCATAAAGACCAGCCTTGCACTCAAAATTACTTCAGCTATCTGTAAAGTTAACATTGTTTTATCTACAAAACATACATCCAGCAGTTCAGTGACCATAACCTTCTAAGTAGTTTGTAATTGTGTGCAATATTTATTGTTGTGTGTAATGTTTACCGTTATTGTGTGCAGTTATCCAGTTTGGTTTTGTGACACTGTTTGTGGCATCATTTCCATTGGCACCACTTTTTGCTCTACTCAACAACATCATTGAAATCCGTCTGGATGCCAAAAAGTTTGTGGCAGAGCTCCGTAGGCCTGTGGCAGTTCGAGCAAAAGACATTGGTGGGTATGACTTATCTTGGCACCACTTTATTCTCAGATTAGAATACTGTTTCTTTTTATATTTGCTCTAATAATTTTAGCAGTGGCATCTAATACAGCATTCATTGATACTTAAGTAGCAGTTATTTTATAGTAGCAGTTACTTTATATTTTCTGTTTATGATTTCTGTACTTTGGTAACAAATCCAGGGAGGTGGATGCAATTGCAGATAAGCTTCATTAAACAAACAATTTTTAAACAAAAATAATTAAAAACTTAACAAACCAACCAAAATCTAGACCATGTTGTGACATGAAAACAAAACGTGGTACAGACATCTTAGGGAAACAAATACATTAAATCTCTAATTATCCAATCTGCAAATATGCGAATATCTGCATCTAGTTAGTCGGGAAAAAAATATTTGTAAAACAGTAAAAACTCTGATCATATGGCTTGGGGAAATAAATTGTTGCACAATCTGGATTTGAGCGCCTGGATGCTTTAGTAACTTTTTCCAGATAGTATAAGGGTGAAGAGTGTGTGTGAGGGGTGTGTGTGGTCACAATGCTGGTTGCTTTGCGGATGCAGCATGTAGTGTAAATGTCAGTGATGGTGGGGAAAAAGATAGCAATGATCTTCTCAGCTGTCCTCATTATCCTCTGCAGGGACGGTGCAATTCCCAAACCAGGCAGTGATGCAGCTACTCAGAATGCTCTTGATAGTTCCTCTGTGAAATATGGTGAGGATGGAAGGTAGAAGATTGCATTCTTAGCCTTCACAGAAAGTAAAGACACTGCTGGGCTTTCTTGACTATAGCGCTGGTGTTGAGGGACCAGGTGAGGTCCTCTACCAGGTGAACTCCAAGGAACTTGTTGCTCTTGACGATCTTCACAGTGGAGCCATTGATGTTTAGGGTGCTCAGCATGGTGGTGCTGGGGATGTTTAACCATAGCCCTAATCTGGACTGACTAAGGTCTCCTAGTCAGGAAGTCCAGGATCCAATTACAGAGGAAGGTGTTCAGGCCCAGTTGCTTCAGCTTTCCAATCAGATGCCAAGGAATTGAATGCTGAACTAAAGTCTATGAACAACATTTGAACACATGTATCTTTATTGTCCAGGTGGGTCAATGCTAGGTGAAGGGTGGTAGCTATTGTGTCATTTGTTCAGTGGTTGGGACGGTATGCAAACTGCAGGGAATCTAACGAAGGAGGCAGCAAAGTCTGACAAGCCTCTCAAAGCACTTCGTGATAATAGGTGTGAGTGCAACTGGACAGTAGTCATTGGGGCAATACACTGAAGGCTTCTTTGGCTAGTTATGATGTTGGTTGCCTTGCAACACGTTGGGATGGTGACACAGCTCAGGGAGATGTAGAAGATGTCAGTAAAGACATCTGACAGCTTGTCTGCATATTCCTAAGAACTCTACAAGGAATGTTGTCTGGTCCAGCAGCTTAATGTAGGTTAACTCTGCTTAGAATTCTTATCAGCTGTGGTGAGGCACAACACCTGGTTGAAAGGAGGAGGGGTGGTCTTCTTCACTGCCACACTGTTTTGTGTCTCGAACCAAGCATAGAAGTTGTTCAGCGCATCTGGAAGGGAGGCATCACTGTCACAGGCAGGTGGTGTAGGTAAAAGACTGGATGCCCTGCCACATGCGCTGCATGTCACCGCTGTCCGTGAAGTGGCTGTGCCTCTATGATGGGCTGGGACTGTTTGGCCCTAGCTGTTCTTAGGGCTGAATGATAGAGTATGATGATATGTTTTGACTGGTTGCAAGAAAAATGTACTGGAAAAAAATTTGTTTCATACCTTGTGCTAGTGGTCCACGTTCACAACTGTTTTTGGTTTTTTTAAATTTGTATTAACACTGCTGTCTTAAATTCATATTTCTTAATGATATATTAACACTTTTCCAGAATTCTTTATAAAATCTGCCATCACATTCAGTATGTACATTCACTTTAAAAACATTTGCAGTTTTTTTTTCCCTATTTAAATACAGCTTTAGTGGATATCATTATGTAAAGAAGTGTTTTTATAACTTTGTACTGCTTTTTGTTTTCAGGTATCTGGTACAACATTCTCAGAGGTGTGGCAAAAGTCGCAGTTATTATTAATGTAAGACTTCTTGATTTTTTAATAAATAATAAATCATAATCTGTTTGTGTCCCCCCACACATTAAGTTCTATTTTTGGATGAGTTTAATGATCCAAACTTCCCTATCTAAATAATTCCGGTGTTTCTTTAAGCACTGCAGTTGAAGGAACAATTTTTGACACAATTTAAAAGACAATAGTAAAACATTTATTATTAATAAATGATTATAAATATTGATAAATACTAAGTGCAAAATTAAGACATCATGAAACAGAAACAAGAAAGCATTTTTCTTCCATATTGTGACAAACTGTCAGGGCTACAACACCCAGCAGCCCCAGTGTGTCACATGACTTTAGCTCTCGGTTCAGGAGCATCTGTACCTGGTTTCCTTGTAATTAGCACATTGTGTTTTTACGTTGCAATTCGCTTTTCATCTCCATGGACATGACAGAACTCATGACCTACCAAATGGATGCAGTAGACTGTGTGCAGACCCTGCAGAGTGAACTTGAGTGGCAGCATGAACAAATACTCCACCTGGAGAGCTTGGTGGCTTTATTTATGTAAAACTACAGATGTGGTCTATTAAGTGTGTCTTGTGTATTCTTGTTTTGGATGCCTTTCAGGCCTTCGTCATCTCCTTCACCTCTGATTTCATTCCTCGGCTGGTGTATCAGTACATGTACAGCACTGATGGCTCGATGCATGGCTTCGTTAATCACACGCTCTCACACTTCAATGTCAGTCATTTTCAGAATGGAACAGGGCCTGTCGACTCGCTCCATGCCAGCTTTCAGGTTGAAATCTGCAGGTAACTGGGGGGATAAGTCACCACCACTATCACTTACTCAACCTTCTACAAAATCCTTCATATTCTCTTCCAACATACGCATGTTCATTCAGGCCTGTTCACACTTATTTTTATTAAGTAATAATCAATTTATTAATCATTAATATTAATCCTGTGTATGAGATGTTAAGCTTAATAAGTGCATAATACAAATAAAAAATCTAAGTTAATGATGACTATGGATGTGTATCTGTTTGGGTGGTGTGCGTGTGTATGTGTAGGTATAAAGATTACAGAGAACCTCCATGGGCGTCGACTCCATATGAAGTATCAAAAGAGTTTTGGGCTGTGTTAGCCGCCAGACTTGCTTTCGTCATAGTCTTTCAGGTGTGTGTGTGTGTGTGTGTGTGTTTTACTTTATTCTATTTATTTACTTTAAAAAAACGTGCCAGTAGTTGCCTCTAAACTCTGCTTGGGATTTAAAATGTGCAGAACGTGGTGATGCTGATGAGTGACATTGTGGACTGGATCATCCCGGACATCCCTAAAGACATCAGCGTTCAGATCCACAAGGAGAAGATCCTGATGGTGGATCTGTTCATGAAGGAAGAGAAAGGGAAAAACTTGACCATTGGAGATGACAAAGAAAAAGAAAACAACTTGAAACACAGTCCTGTTCTACACCCAAGACCACTCACACACACTCAGAGCAACTGCTACTAATCTGTGTGTGTGTGTGTGTGTGTGTGTGTGTGTGTGTGTGTGTGTGTGTGTGTGTGTTTTAACATTCCACAGATCATTTTTTGATTAGTGTGCAGGACTGTGTTATTTATACATGACATTAATGAAATTAATAACCAGTCAAACATATTTCACCCAATCCCAATATGACCGTCCATTTAATTAGTAAGATAAATTGATATGTTGCCCTTTATTGCTATGAGATCAGGCAAACACTGACTATGGCATACACAAACATATAATAAAATCTAAACATTTAAAATTCAGAATATATTTATTAAACCCTAAGGTCAGATTAAATTTTGTATAAATGACAAAGTCCTCATTCCTGATTACGCTATAGCCAGACAGTGAGTCCAACACTGTGGACCATAAAACAACTCATTTCTCAGTCTACTTTAAATATTTAATCACACAGCTGTTCACATCTGCTTTACAAAAGTATTGGAGTTTTATTGTTGACCTTTTTTATATTTTAAGTTTCTGTTTGTCCATTTCACACAAGCTCATTATTTTCTGTTTACCTTCATTTGACTGAATGAACAGAGAATCACAAATAACAGTGAAGTGTGTTACACATTCAACTGATATAATGATCCAGAAGTGTCATAAGCGCCAGTTGTGTGAGCTTCAAACTGCAAAGTCCCTTCCTCCCAAATGGAGATGTGTATATTGTTTGAAATTTGCTTTTCTTTTACAGTGGAACTAGGAGGCTAATATATAAACACTACGTAAATGTTTACACTTAAATCACACACTATTTTATACATTTAAGCCTGAATTAAAGAAATTAGATTTGAAGTTTTAAGTTCATTTCTAAAGTACAAACACATTAGTGTGAATTTTGGCAGCTATGTTTGTTTTGTAGGCCTAAATCATTGTATCATATAAGTGTATTTAAAAAACGAGAGCATATTTTTGCAGCCACAAACAGCCACAAGCAGCCACTTTTAGCACCTAAAGGAAAAACCGTGTGTAACCACATGAATTTTGCTCTGTAATTGTCTTTGCAACATGACTGCACCAAGATAAGGAGGAAAATCTGAGGAAAGCTATTGTCCAGATGATTGTTTCTGTCATGTCATATGTTTCAATATATTGATTGTTTCATTCTGTCATATATATATTGTA
>JAOVVF010000048.1:4895087-4905087 GCA_028565595.1 Duopalatinus emarginatus
TTTTACTTTAAATTTGGGTACTTCGTCCACCACTGATCTATACAATCGGTATACACATGGACAAAATATGACAAGGACAGCAAGCTAAATAATAAAACTTTTATTGTTCATAGAAAGTTAATTAAATCATTTACACATAAATTATTACATAATATAAACAATACATTTTTATAAAGAAAATGTTAGGTTAAATACTATAATACAGTAATCTCTAAACAGGATTATTGGATCTACATTGTAAACTTATTTTAATTAATTTAAAACTTTCTATTAAATTCTATAATGTTAAAAAATGACTACAGTTTAATCAACAGCAAACTGCAATTAGATTAACAAAAGTTTCATTCAAGTATTCATTTAAATTCTCCTGGTTATTAAATTGAATTAATCATTTCTTTAGTTTTATCATTTTATATTCAAGCAAAGCAGGGTTGTGTACAATTCTATATGATGTGACCGAATAATTAAAAAAAATCTTAAATTGCCCAAAACATGCTGTCCCAGACTGTCAGTCATATTTTTGGTACACTGTGGGACATTTTTTTTTTTTTTTTTTTTTTTAAATAAATAAATAAATAAATCTTGTTTCTTTGGCTACCATTCACACTGTCCTTCTGTTCCATCTGGGGTTGATTTTCCTCCTGCGGCCACATCCAGGGAGGTTGAATGACTTAATATATATATCTTCACAGGAGCATCAAGCTGCTTGGAGATGGTCTTATAGTCTTTTCCTTTAACATGCTTACCTATAATTTTGTTTCTGATTAGTCCATGTCTGTATGCCTAGGTCATATTCCGGTTCTGCGATCACTTCCTATTTTCACTTTTCTGCTCCCCAATCAGCATTCAGGCTTCAGATTGGCTCCTCATTCCTGGAGGGGGCAGACCTGCGAGTGGAACCTCAGGGGCGAAGTCGGGTCCTGCGTTGGGAAAGCAGAGAGCAGGAGCAACAGTTGGCAATGCAGCAGAGTGCTCTCTGGCTGACAGATGCTGGTAACTGCTCATGTCAGGCACTGGATGGCCAGAGCTTAGGTCCACTACTGGCATTAGGAAACATGGAGGATGGACGTATAGTTCTGTCCCGACTCGTAAAATGGCCTCACAATGAGAAAGAGTTGAAAAGGTTCATTAGAAAACTGAGCAAGAAGTCATGCTGACGTTTATACAGATAAATGAACAAATTGCTAGTAGTGTACAAATTAGCATCACCCCAATGTTCAGTCATTTATTCAGCATGTTTTAAAACAAAATGTAATTAAAAAAATGTTTCTGTTTAAAAGTAAAGGCCTGTTGGTTTCTGATGACAAGCTTTTGTAAAAGTTAATTTTATACCCACACTACTGCCAGCTTATAGGGGCTAATATTTACTAAGAAACATGGCTAATGGTTTTAATTATAAAAAGAATTTAATTCAAGTTGTTTATTTTTGATTCATTCGAATATCTACATGTAACCTGATACAATCTTTTTCTTGATGCATATTTTTTATGTGATTTTATTATGTGTTAAATTGTGTTAATATGAATGCTCCATTAAAGTAAGAATGTTTTTTTTTAATTAATGTCTCTAAAGAAATAACTTCATCCTCCTCAACAAGTCTTACCTCTTTCAAGAGTACTTGAACTGATTTAGTGCTCATGAAAGTGTTCAACAAAAGTTTTGTATTGGATACTGTATGACTCATTTTTGTAGTATCCTAGTGTCAACACTTTAAATTCTGGTCTATCAGATATTTGAAGTTAATGACTAAGCACTTTTGTAACTCACTCTGGATAAGAGCATCCGCTAAGTGCCATAAATGTAATGTAAATGTAAATGGTTGGCTGCTCACTGCAAGAAACCACACCATACATCTACATACACCTTCACACGGATGACTTAACTTAGCCAGTCTGCCTTCTGCCATGTTACTGGGAGGTAAAAGAAAACCAATATGGACATGGAGAGAATATGTGAAACAGTAACCTGAGCTCATGGTGCAACCATGAAGCTGTGTAATGATGAAATCCATGAATATCCTGGAATTTAAGGAGTTTAAGGAGTGAAATATTCACAGCTGCACCTGATTTCTAATTATTAATGTAAAACATATTTAGTGATGTGGTGTGATAAAGGCGAAGTTTTGTGTGTGTGTGTATGTGTGTGTTCTTAGAGCAGCTCAGTGTAAGAAGATCACACAGTGCTGAATTAATAATTCAGAGTAGGGAGCTGATTGGTTATACTCTCCCCTGTTCACCACACACACAAAATAAAATCGATTCCTCTGTCGAACATCTCGTTTTTTTTTCATCTGACAAGTGGAGGAACGAACTCAGGAACTGTAAGTGAGATCATCAGGGTGAGTTGGGCTCACTTGTTGATTCATTTGTTTTAGTGACAACTTTGTAAAGTTTACTCCGATCTTATTGGTTATCAATTTTCAGTCCATTCTGTCAGCCAGTTACATTATTTCTCACGAGCTGTATGGTTTACTCACAATATGGACTGACCTGAAACCAATGTATTTGTTAACAGTGTCTCAGATGACTGGTTACTGGTACAGAACATTATAAAAAACGTGTCTTACTGACATTGGAGACCGAACTGAGCCACAGGAGAAGAATGTGAAGTGCCCCATTGTACCTAATGAATCATTTTAAAGGCAGGAAATGTATTTTACTTAACTTCTAAAAAGGTTTAATTTATTTTTCAGTAGAACCACAGACAAAATATACGACTCGCTCAGTAACTAATAAAAATTTTACAAGAGTTTCAACTTATGCTGTAGTTCACAAGAAATCTACAATTTATGATAAAATATATTCAAATATGTTTTATTTGGCTGAAATAAAAATGTAGAATCGTGGACGCACAATATTCACAATTCACAACGTGAATCAGTGTGATTTTGGAGTTTTGTGTTTTTTTAAAAAAATAATTTATTCAATTCATAAATTCATGTTTATGTACAAAATATTGATTTACATTCCTGTAAAACACTCTTTATTCGATCAGTTGTTTATTTAGGACACAATGTTAAACACTACATATTGTGGACCATGCACCATAACTAGAGCTAAACAATTACAGGACTGTAGGAATCATGGTTTATTAGTATTCTAGTGTTGTTTACTGCAGGTTAGACACTAGGGTATGTGTTTTGTAAGGGTGTATGTGTGTGTGTTGATGATGTCATTATTGTCATGGAGAATGAGAACATGAGGGGAAGGTTGCTAAGACGTTGGGGCAGGTGTCAGGGGTCAGTACAGAGGCTGTAGAGAATGTGGTAACCAAACTAACAGGACTCGCAGCTAAGATACTACTCATGATACTTGTAACACGTGTGACGAAGAATGCTAACATCTTTTCATGTTAAACTGCAGCAGTGCACAGTGGGAAATGGTGTCTGCAGCCATTGCTCTGGCCTTCGTGCCGTTGTTGCTCACGCTGATCATCCGGTACCGGTTCTACTTCGTGCTGTTCTACCGGGCTGTGCTGCTTCGCTGGGTGCAGGACTTTATGACAGGCATCAGCAGGGAGGAGCGAGTGTATGAGTACGTCCTTACACATGCCACACCAGGAGATCCTGAAAGCATTCTCAACACCTTTGACCTCTGGTGCAGCAAGGTTGAGTTCATCAGCCATATAGGACCTAAAAAAGGTATAGATCAGGATCCTAATTTCCTATGTTTTTGCATGAATGTGACCTGAAACATCATCAGTTTGTCATGCAAGTCTTAAAAGTAGATAAAAAGAACCAAATTAAATAAATGAGACAGACTCAGTCATTTATGTATTGAGGAAAATGATCCTATATTACACAGTGGCAAAAGTACACAAACCTTCACATTCAGTATCAAGCCCCAAACAACGGCGCCCAGGGAGCAGTTGGGGGAGTTAGGTGCCTTGTTCAAGGGCACCTCAGTCGTGTCTTGCTCTGGGTGGGGGTCGAACCCGCAACCTTCCGGTCAAGAGACTGGTTCCCTAACCACTAGGCCACGGCTGCACAGCAATAAGTGGAACTAAATGTTTACAGTAATTGTTGATTATTCCTGCACATCAGCTTGGATGAATTTTAACCCATTCAAACCCATGTTTAAAATTCATCTCTGTTATGTTGCTTTGTTTTTCCCAGCTCTCTTCCAAAACATTTCTGTGGGGATTAACATCAGCATGTTGACTCAATTTATTATTCTTTAATAAGAATATTATTATATTATGTACGTATTGTATTTTTTTATTTTTAAGGTTTTATCCATTCGCAAAACATTGTTCTAATAGCCTTCAGGCTTGTCCATGTGAAATCTTTAGCAAACTGCAAACAGTCAGCAATGTTCTTTTTAAGGAGCAGCAGCTTTTTCTCTACAAACCTGCCATGAACATCATTGTTGCTCCTGATGGTGGACTCATAAATATTAACCTTTAGTTGCTTAGAACTTACCTTGGGTTCATTTTTGACCTTGCAGAGTTTTATTCAATATCTTGCTCTTTTGTTGGTTGACCATTCTGGGGAGGGTAATAATGGTCTTTAATTTTCTTCATTAAAGACCATTATTACTGATACACTTCCACATGATACACAGCCACAAATGTGTTGTGAATATCAGAAAATCCCTCTTCTTTAAATAAAATAGGACGCCCACTCCCACCTGATTGTCATCCCATTAACAACACCTGACTCCAATTTCACCCTCAAATTGGAAGTGCTATTACAGTGCTATGTTTTCATTATTTCTATGTTTCAAGGTTTCAAGCAATGCTTACCTACAACCACAAGAACTTTTAAACCTCGGGAAAGATTACACACTCCCCACTACCAGATATTTTCCTCACTGATGGTGCAGCCCCCATCAAGTGTATGGAGAAAAGGGGAAAGGCAGGCCAAGCTACGTTAGGAAGAGCTCCTTACAAAGTTTCGCTTTCCTAGCATCTTTATGGCCAATGATTATAAAAGTTCGAGTGCAGGCTTTTTTGTACCTGTGTGGGAAGTTCACAGCCATCAGCATTGCTGCTGTTTCCATTCCCAACATGCTAATGCTAAAGTAGAACTTAAGCACCTACAGTTTGTCATTAGCAGACTACAAACCAAGAACCTAGACAATGCTTTTATCATAGGCAGTGATGTCATCCACACTGAAAGGACTACCTACATTTTTGTAGCATGTCTTCTGCCCCATCAGGAGACAAAACAAGCTAAACCATTTGTACTAATATTAAGGATTCATTTAAAGCTACTCCCTGCCAACCTAGCCCCAGCTTATAGTCCCGACATAACAGGGGTCAAGCTGGCAGTAAAGACAGGACCCCAAAAGTGCCAACACCTGCTCTACTGTCCACAATGCTTCCCTTCCAGACAATCCTAATCTTTCCACACCCTGCTTTAATGAGTACCAACCCAGCTTCCAAAACTTCCACCCATCCAAGTACTCAAGTTTATTACACAGACAAAGCACAAAGAAGACTCACTGACCCAGTCCAAATTGGTCACATGCCTCAAGACATTTACTTTGATACACTAGTCCTGGCCCACATCAATTTGACAGACATTCCAGAAAGGCCACAAAGATGCCACTGCCACCACCCTGCACTTTGCCTTGACCCATCTGGAACATAATGACATGTTTATCCAGATAATGTTCATCAGTTAATACAGCATTATACCTGTAAGCTGACCACCAATGTCCTTATTACCTTATTACAAACTTCATGCCATGTATTAGGTTTGATTCTGGACCGTCTGCTGAAGGATCTCCGTCCTCTGACGGTGTTAGAACTGGGGACTCACTGCGGCTACACCACAGTAAGAATTGCCCGTTTGCTCCCTCTCGGTGCTCGGCTCTATTCAGTGGAGATGGATGAGAGGAACGCACGTGTGGCCGAAAAGATCATCCGTCTGGCTGGGTTTGATGATGACACGGTGAGAAATTTATAAAATTCCGCATTGTTTATTTTCATGCTAAATGTAATTTCTGTAGGTTTAAGACCAATAAGTGACGCAGGCCATCGAGTTCAGGAAATGTTTAAATACCACACTGGTTATGTCTAGAGAAATGAATGAAGGGCTTGAAGTCCAACCCTATCCTTTTGCAGGTGGAGCTGATTGTGCGACCCTCTGATGAGGTGATTCCCCGTTTGCATGAGGATTTCGGTATTGAACATCTAGACTTTGTGTTCATGGACCATTGGAAGAGGTGTTACCTGCCGGATCTGCAGGCTCTGGAGGACAGTGGGTTGCTGGGTGATGGCTCCATGGTGTTGGCTGATAATGTGGTGTTTCCTGGAGCTCCTAGTTTCCTGCGACATGTGCGTCGTTCTGGCCTCTATGAACACCGTGTGCACCGTGCCGCACTCGAGTACATCCGGGGAATCCGTGATGGCATGGCTGAACTGGTGTACCGTGGCATTAAGTGATGGATCCCAGTCAGTTTATTTGTTTCAAAAGTAAGACACTGAGCACTAGTTCTTATTTACTACAGCTACAGGGAACATGTTTATGCAAAAATCCTGAAAAAAAAAAAAACAAAACGAAAAATAAAACTGCACAAAATGTAACTTGCAACATATCACCAAACTTTTCATGAAATTCATGTTAATACAACAATTTTCACACTGTCACCTCACAGCGGAATGTTTGATTTCCTGGCTGGGCAACCAGGGTCCTTTCTGTGTGCATGTTCTCCTACTGTTTAAAGATGCAGTTGGTTGACTTGTCCAGACAAGTGGCTAACAAGACCTTTTTGTATGAAAGATCACAGATACACAAATTAATACCATTTTAAAAAATTCAGTGCAGCTATTTTCTATTCTCAGAATCCATGCAGAAAAATAATGCATCAATTAAACACTTGCATGCAGCCCAGTAGTAGGACACATGTCTTGTGAGAGTTAATAAGAATTTATAGTTGTTTGTAATTGGTTTTAAAAATGGAGGACAGAATAAATCAGTTATATTTAAATACAAATTACGGGTTAAGCCTCAAATGTCGGTTTTGCCTTTTTTGCTAACCTTATTGTGTGATTGTTATGTCGGTGTATCTGGACCGAGTTCTTTGACCCTGTAGTTTCTCCATCAATGTTTTCTTTTCAAATAGATTTTGGAGAAGAGACCTTATTGAATTTGGAAAATATTTAAATTCCATTAGGGAGGTTGGTGCCCTACCGCCCTCTATTGGTCAGCTACCACTGTTTACTAGTATGTTTCAAATGCCACATTTAAGGTTTAGTCAATACAAAATGAATTAATAATAGGTAATCAGTCATTTTAAAAACATACCAAACAGAATACATCATCTATTTTAATTAAATCCACATTCTTTCCTATATGGAGAAGTTTCAGGGCACACAATGAACAGTGTCACATCTGTATGTGTTCAATAAAACCTTATTAAATAAATAAAGAGTTAATAAAAAAAAATACACACTGTCTTAGAGATAGTCAAGCTTTAAATAAATTATTAATAAAAATCTAGTTGATTTTTGGACACTGCATCCACTTGGGGGCACAAGCAGTGCATTACAGAAATATTTTTGCAGCATGTTCTGCATCAGGACTGATTCTCCTTAACTACAAACAAAACGTTTCATACAAACAATACAGATATTTAAACAACATTTTTATTTACAAATACTCTTTATAGAAATGCAAAATCTACAGACATTACACTTAAAAACTAACACTGTGCTGGATTTCAACAACTTATTTTTTACACACACACACACACACCTGCACACAGCTTATAAGTGCTATAAGCACTTTGTTTTTTACTGTAACATGTCAAGCAGTAGAAGAATTGAACTGTCTGTGCTCACACTCCTACAACTGTCCTTGACTAGGTGACAGTGGAATAGACTAAATACAAGACACAGAGTTCTGGGTGGATGTGTTTAGTCTCATCTTACTCCTGAATTTAAATAAAAGGGTCAGCACCTACTCCCGTTCCTACACACACACACACACACACACACACGCGCACGCGCACACGCACACGCACACGCACACACACACACACACACACACACACACAGTGCCGAGACAAAATATGAGATTCAGATCATCCACTGGTCCTGGTCCTGATCTGCTCCCTCCATATCCACCTGCAAACACACACACACTCAAAATTTATTGTGGAGTGGAGCAGCTTGGTACACACAAACTGAGGGATACTACCATATGCCATGACGGCATGTGAAGCCGGTGCCCATGTGCGGAACCACCACGATTGCATCCTTTTTGGCAGATGTCAAGCAGAAATTTAGTACATGACATTTTTAAAATAATTTAGTCACTATTTATAAATACCACCACAATTTTTAAATACCTAGTTTGGCTAGGATTTGCAGTGTATAAATTACACTCGCCTGAAGTGGGATGTAAACACTGATGAGGATGAAAAGAAGCAAACCAGTTTATAAACACAGTTCAGACTGTAGGGTTTATTGTTACTTATACTATTACAACCACTAGTGTATCTCAGAAAATTATAATATTGTGGAAAAACATCATGTTCGGTTTTAAATGTATTCAAAAAATTAATCGTATATATTTTATATTCATTACATGTATATACAAATGACATTACAAGTGACAAGCTTTTTTTGTTTTACTTTCAATCAGTATGACTTGTATGAAAATAATATTCAATTATTAGAATAAAGCATCTAGAGTTTGAGTAAATTACTATTCAAACAGTATGGTTATTTTAGCACATACAATAATGGGGAAGACTTGTAATTCAGCACTTGTTGTCAGGGTCGTGTCTCCCTGCTTGTATTACTTAAGTGCAGCTTTTGACACCATTGATCATGCGATTCTGCTTCATAGGCTAGAGAATGTTGTTGGAGTTAAGGGAACAGCTTTGTCTTGGTTCAGATCTTATTTGAGTGACCGTTATCAGTTTGCAGATGTAAATGACTATTCTATACCAAGTAAAGTAAGGTTTGGTGTTCCACAAGGTTCTGTTTTAGGCCCATTATTATTTTCTCTGTATATGTTACCTTTGGATATTATTATTTGGAAACACAGTATCAGCTTTCACTGTTATGCTGCTGATACAGAGTTATGTGTGTCTGCAAATCCGGATGAGAGACACCAGTTTAGTCAAGTTGAGGAATGTGTGAAGGACATTAGACAGTGGATGTTGAACAATTTTCTATTACTAAATTCTGGTAAAACAGAAGTATTAGTATTAGGACCACAGGCAGCAAGAAATAAAGTTTCTGATTCTTTGTTGACTCTGGATGGTCTTTCAGTTACACCATGTACAGCTGTTAAAGACCAGAACCAGATTATATAAACATATCACCCCTGTCTTAGCCACACTGCACTGGCTCCCAGTCAAATATCGCATCGACTATAAAATACTACTACTGACTTATAAAGCAGTGAACGGTCTTGCACCACAGTACCTTAGCAAACTTCTAGTCTCTTACGATCCTCCACGCCTACTTCGGTCAAAAGGTGCAGGCTATTTGCTGATACCTTGAATTATGAGGGCTACAGCAGGGGGCAGATCCTTCTCTTATAGAGCCCCACAACTATGGAACAGCCTTCCAATTAGTGTTCGGGACTCAGACACACTCTCAATTTTTAAACATATTTGTTTAATCAAGCATATTCTTCATTATTTTCCTGTAGTTCAAGGCGCAGAGCTGATAGGTTCATGGTTATAGAGTGTTTGAGTAAACTGGGATGTTTGGATGTTGTCGCGTCCCCACTCTCATGAATTAGATCACAGACTTCAATTCCCTGGCTACCTGCACTTTTGTTTATATTCACACTTCTGTGTCACCCAAATGAGGACATGGTTCCCTTATGAGTCTGGTTTCTCTAAAGGTTTCTTCCTTTTGTCATCTCAGGGAGTTTTTCCTTGCCACTGTCGCCACCGGCTTGTTTATCAGGGATAAAATTTCTAAAAATTCTATAAATGTATATTTGACCCATATCATTATTTCTGTAAAGTTGCTCTCCAACACACACAGGTCAACATGCTATTATTACTAGCACTGACTCCCCATCAAAAGG
>JAOVVF010000048.1:4928080-4943678 GCA_028565595.1 Duopalatinus emarginatus
CTCCTAACACTACGTTGGCCTACCTGTAATACCAATAACCTTGTAAGTCGCTCTGGATAAGAGCGTCTGCCAAATACTGTAAATGTAAATGTAACTAAACAGCTTTTTACTATTCTTTTCTGGTGTTTTTAACTTGTATTTAACAGTTCTGTAATAGCATTATTATTATTGTTATTAATATTATTATTATTATTACTACTGCAGGTACTGTATGTTATTCTTATTATGTACCCAAATCAGCGTTAACATTAAAACTGCAAAATCATTGAGCGTTAAAGTGAATAACATTAATTATCTCATTCCAGTGGCACCTCTCAGAGGGTTGTGGGATATAGTAGACGTCTAGTGTGCAGTTAGTCCTTGATGATGATGTGTTAGAAGCAGAAATAGTGAATAAGTGTCAGCATCTGAGTGACTCTGACGAGGACCAAACTCTGATGGTTCGATGACTGCGTCAGATCATCTCCAAACCAGCAGGTCTTTGAGCTGTTCCTGGTATCCAGTGCTTAATACTTACTAAAAGTGGTCTGAGAAAGGATAACCTGTGAAATGGCGACACTGTCATGGGTGCTCACTGACAGGCTTGGGGGGGGGGGGGTTTGAAGTCTAGCCCAGCTGGACTAATCCCACAGAAGTGTTGTCTTGGTGATAACAGAGAAGACCTTCAGAGGTTTTCTGGCACACAAATCTTTAGTTGGATTAGTACGTGTTAATGTTATGGCTGATATGGCTGTGTATATACTGCATAATATTATTAATGTAACAGTATTATAATCAAAGCTGTTAGAATGCTTTTGATGGCAAATGAAACATGTAACTGATGTTTTGTGGTTTCATCTCTCAGGCTGCACAGACGATATTGTCACTAGTGATCACTCACCTGTGTTTGCGACGTTTGAAGTGGGTGTGACCTCACAGTTTGTCTCGAAAAAAGGTTAGACCAAAATGAGCCCTGATGGATTGTTATTATAGTAAAAACTCTTTTTTCGTACGTATGATGCTGATGTTTCAGCAACGTTCCTTTGCCACATAATAATAAAAAATGTTTTTGGTTGATTGATTGAATAGATTTGTACTTTCGAGTCTTACTTTTGCCCCAATCACACGCTTGCACCTGTCTTTCTCTGTCTGTTTCTCTTTTTTTAGGTCTGCCTAAATCTTCAGAGCAGGCGTATATTGAGTTTGAGAACATCGAGGCCATTGTTAAGACAGCCAGCAGAACCAAGTTCTTTATTGAGTTCTACTCCACGTGTCTTGAAGGTAAAACAGTCAGAGGCGTGTGGTTTAAAGTGATCACGTTCATGTGATGTGTGTTAAAATAACACAGGTAGTGTTCACCTACAGGGTTGTTAAAAAACGGCTGTAGTAAATGTACGCCCATGTGCATTGGAAATGAATGGAGTCAGTGTTTTTTCAGCTCCTTTTTCTCTTGTTTGTCTTTCTTTTCTCTTTCACAGAGTTTAAGAAGAGTTATGAGAATGACTCTCAGAGCAGTGATAACATAAACTTCCTACGTGTGAGCTGGTCCTCCAAGCAGCTGACCACACTGAAGCCTATCCTGTCCGACATAGAGTACCTGCAGGACCAGCACCTGCTGCTCACTGTCAAATCTCTCGATGGATACGAGTCCTATGGTACAAATCTGTGTTTGTGTGTGTGTGTGTGTGTGTGTGTGTGTGTGTGTGTGTGTGTGTGTGTGTGTGTATATAAGACACTGTATATCTATAAGCCCTGATCATCTCCCATATGTGATGCAGGCACAATTTTATAGAATGCCTTTGTGTTATGCAGCAGTCAGATTCTCCTAAACTGGAACTAAAATGCCCAAACTTGTTTCAGCCTGACAGTGTTCCTGTACACAAATTAAAATTCCATGAAGCCACGGTCTGTCCTGACCTTAACTCCAATGACTGTATTTGTGATGAACTGAAATGCCGACTGCACCTCAGACCTCCTCACCCGACATGAGTGCCTCTCATGAATGCTCTTGTAGCTGACTGAACACACATCCCCACAGACATGCTTTAAAATCCAGTGGAAAACCTTACCAGAAGCTTGGAGCTTATTAACAGCTTAAACACCTAACAATCCGTATGCCCACAGTTTTTTTTTTTTATGAAAGGGACAACACTCAGGTGTCCACGCTTCCATTTCTTGTTAGCAACATAAGCATTTTAGTTCTTTTGCCAAACTTGCAAAGCCAAATTAAACAGCTATGTGTATATTTCTGATAACAGAGTCCACTAAAGTCTTGGTTTAATGACACAACAAAATCAATACCGTACATGACCCTGTTGGATGTTTTACTAACTGGACCTTCTATCTGAGATATCCTGACTGACCTCTCTTTTATTTTTGTGTGTGTAGGAGAGTGTGTGTTGGCACTCAAGTCGATGATTGGCAGTACAGCTCAGCAGTTTCACACATATCTGTCTCACCGCGGTGAAGAGACCGGCAACATCCGTGGCTCCATGCGGGTCAGAGTGCCTTCTGAGAGAATGGGGACCAGGGAGAGACTGTATGGTGAGTGTGTCTTTGTGTGTGTGTGTGTGTGTCTGTTTGTGTCTGTGCGTCTGTGTGTCTGTGTCTCTGTCTGTGTGTCTATGTGTGTCTGTCTGTGTGTCTGTGTCTCTGTGTGTCTCTGTGTGTCTCTGTGTGTCTCTGTGTGTGTCTGTGTGTGTGTGTGTGTCTTACATGCTCAGTCTTTTCTCTCCTTTGAATTTTTTTCTCTCAGGGTGGCAGTTAATCAGTTAATCAGTGCAGAACATCACTGCAGTTGTTACAGAACTTTACAGAAACTGAGATACAGATTTAGTTTCTAATGACCTTTTCTGTGTAATTTATTATTTTTCTTTTGTTTCTGTCCTCTCAGAATGGATCAGTGTAGACAAGGATGAGGCTGGAGGACCAAAAGGGAAAACACTGCCCTCTAGAGCTGGGCATGATTACATCAAGTGAGTGTAACGTTTTATTCCTCACTTTTTAATTCATTTATACTCACAGTAAATTCTTTCTATAAAATAAATTTGAGGATTACTGAATATTTCATAAGACTAAGGGTAGCAATATCAAAAAGATGATAATGATGGTGGTGGTTTTCACAGGCCGACACCAAGCAGGAAGGAGCTGAGTAAAGTTTCAGAGGAAGGAGAGAGAAACACTACAGGACGACCTGCATACACACACACTACTTCTAAGGAGGATAACACACAAACCAGGTACTCAGACAAGACAGACACCTGATTGTGAACATGAGTTCAGACCTGCCTACATGTACGCATTCAGACACGCATTTTCACCTCCTAGTTCACTTGTTCCAGCAGGTTAGTGTGCAGGCTAGGGGGCAGCCGTGGCCTAGTGGTTAGGGAACCGGTCTCGTGACCGGAAGGTCGCGGGTTCGATCCCCGCCCAGGGCAAGACACGACTGAGGTGCCCTTGAGCAAGGCACCTAACTTCCCAACTGCTCCCCGTGCGCCATGGTTTGGGGCTGCCCCCCTTCCCGCTCCAGGCAAGTGTGTACACTGCCCCCTAGTGTTCACTGGTGTGTGTGTGTTTCACTGCACAACTCACTGGGTGGGTTAAATGCGGAGGTCACATTCCTCTGTGTACAAGCACAGTAGGCAAATAGTTCACTTTCATCTTTCACTTTCAGTAACAGCGGTCGATCCAGGCGTATTTTAAACATGTTTTTTTTTTTTTTTTTTAAATATCTACAGTTTTTGTCTCGGGGTGTGGGGGGGGGGGGTGTTCTGATAAAAAGATGTTAAAGGATTATGCCAACTTCCCTCAGGTTAATCCAGATCTCTGGGGTCTTAATAAAATGTCTGTGACATTCGTCTCCAATTACTCTCAATTTCAATAGTTAGACTAATCACTACTCGACGTTTGAGGAAGTAAATCACATACATTTAAAGTAGACAGATGTTATAATTAATTGTAAAATAGCCGTTTCGTTTCTATAATAACCCGTGTTGTACTGACCTGGGTTGTAAAAACAGACACAGTTTTATTACAGACAGACCTAAGTTTTATTACACACTTACAGGTTTTTGTCAGCTGGGAAGTGTTTATCAATAATAAAGTCCATCCATTCGGCTGTCCTGTCCTCTGAGGCTGGGAAGTGATGTAGTGATGTGCGTTAGTCTGTTCACCTGACAACATGACATTTTCATTGTCTTCGTCTTAATGCGTCTTGTCTTGTTTTTTTTTTGTTTTTTTACATGTCCCCTTTAACTTGCCATTGCGAACTGTTGGAGAGCTAAAATGAACTAGCTAAGCTACATGGCCTGTAGTAGCAGACTAGCTTATTCCATTTCTGTTTCACGAGATTAAACCTAGGCTCTGCTCTTGTTTACCCAGCACATGTATTATTATGCTGTTTAATGGCACTTTGCTGCGTGTGTGTTTGTTTTTGTTAACAGACCGAAGCAGACAGAGTCTGCAGATGGAGACGCCACCACATGCAAAAATAGCTTTAACAACCCTGCCTACTATATCCTTGAGGGTGTTCCTAACCAGTCAGCTGTCTTGGCTGCAGACCTTCTCCCGGCTTCCACTCTCTCTCCACCAGCCACATCCAAATCGCCGCCACCTGCAGGCGGAGCAGGAAAAAGCAAAAATTCTATTCAAGCACGTAAGCAGACAGGTGGTCGCCCACCACGGCCAATCAGTGAAGAGGGGGGATCCTCTGAGGAAGATGGAAATTCCGGGTTGACCCGCCCACCTCCAGACTTCCCACCCCCACCCCTTCCTAAAAGTGCTCTTGACGTGTCAGACACCTCATTTTTTCCAAAAGAGAGCAAACCTAGGCTGCACTCGGATCTGGCAGACATCAAGATTCCAGCAACTGTTTCCTCCAAGCCTCTGTCCTCCCCCAGCTTTACCCAGCCCTCTACAGGAAGTGGCGCTTTCTGTCTGGACCCCTCAGCGGGGCCCTCGGCTTTCCGGAGAGGAGGCGGGGCATCAGGAGCTGACGACCAATCGTGTTCAGTACTACACCTGGCCAAGAAATTGAGTGAAGTGGAATATGTGACAGGAGTGGGAGGTGCTGGAGGGGTGGGACTTAAAGGGGGCGGAGCCGTCCACAGTCGGGGTTTGGGATATGGTGAAAGCTGTCGCACTTTTCCCCCTCGCTCGATCCCGGAAGAGATCATGACCGAGGACCTGCCTGAGGAGGTGAGGGCATGGGGCAGATCGTTCTGTCGTCTCTTGTCTTTTGTCTTACAGAACTTAAACAAATCTTAATAAATAAATAAATGGTGTGTCTTTTATTTACACCACCTGTCTGTTATATTCTCCATTAATTCTATGTAAACGTGTGTGTGTTTTGTGTGTGCAGGCTATGTGGCAGGGTGGTAGCAGCAGTAGCAGTCTCTCTGTGGACTCCAGCGTGGGCGAGTGGCTGCAGAGACTCGGACTGGAACGCTATGAGGAGGGACTGCTGAGAAACGGCTGGGACGATCTCGAGTTTCTCAGGTAAGACCTGTAAAACACACACACACACACACACACTCCATGTTGAAAATAGAATCTGTGTGTTGTTGAAGTGCTGATTGTCTTTGCCTCACTGCTTTATTTCTTATTTACACTAAATGTATTGGGACACACCCACAACTCGGTTTCACACAGAAGGACAGAGTCTGTTTTAAATGAAAAAATATTATTTTAAAATGTGCTTGCAAATTTAACCTAGTCAGAGTCTGAGTTTAAAAAATTTAAAAACATTAAAAACATTTAATCAATTCTTTTTAAAAGAAAAGGAGAAATTAAAAAGTAAAACCAAATCAGAAACAGTAACTAAAATCTGCTTATTCTAGATCTAAATCTATTGTAAATTTTCCCATCTGTGGGACAAATAAAGGATTATCTTATCTTATTTTTTCCCTGTAGCAGAGCAAAACTAAACCAATAATTTGGTCATATTGTGTCAGAAATGTAATGTAGTATTCATTTCTTGTTGTCTGTTATGTCAATGCTGTATCGCACACTCAGTCATGTGGTAGTGATGATCAACACGGCTGTGATCCTGCTGATATTTGGTTTAACAGCACTCCTGCTCATGCGATGTTAAGTAAACTCACACTATAGCATCCTCAGTGGTTTTCATGGTTATGGAGTAGAATCAGATTTTTTTTTCCTTTCCATAGTCATTCCATTCCCATAACTCTGTCTTTGTGGAACGTCTCATAAATTCATTTATTAAACTGAATTTAACACACATTTATCATTTTTCTCACTGATTTCACTTATGAACATAAACTGTTTGCAGTGACATCACTGAAGAGGACCTGGAGGAGGCAGGTGTTCTAGACCCCGCCCACAAGAAGATCCTATTGGCTAGTTTGAGACAACATCAGCAGCAGAAGTGAGCAAAAAAAAACCTGCAGCATCACTAATGTCATCTGCCTGCATCCCCCGTCTTCCTTCAGCAGTTTTTATCTTCCACTCGACAGACACTGTTTCACTACAGGCCTCGAATTAGACTGAGGATTAACTTCCTGACAGAGGAGGAAGTCACATGATCAGAACATGTCCGAGAGCTTCGTCCACATTCCTTATGTTTTCTCTGTTGGGTGATGAGCTTGTTTAGTTTATTCATTTGGTGTTAATGATTTTAATCATGAAAAGGGAATGAAAGCCAAATTCAGTGAATGGTTATTAGTCTATAAATTTAATTTTGTGTGTGTGTGTGTGTGTGTGTGTGTGTGTGTGTGGGAGGTGTTTGTTAAAGACCCACACAGTTTTAATGTTAAATGTTGGGAGCAGTACAGTACATGGGGAAATGTCTTGCTTTTTAACGCACACTATATTATGTTCAACTCCATGTGATACGGAGTTAACTGAAAGTAGCCACTAGGGGGCGTTGCAGATATTGTTAAGGATGCGTGTGTGTAATGATGTGTAATGATTCAGTGTGGAGGAGGTGGAAACTGACCCTGAATCAGTGTACTGAGAAAAATGGGATTCAACTCAGTTTAGCATTAAATTAATTCTTAACACATCACACACACACACACACACTTTTCACTCTTGACTGAACATTACTTTTACATTACCCTGTGTGTGTGTGTGTGTGTGTGTGTGTGTGTGTGTGTGTGTGTGTGTGTGTGTGTGTGTGTTTTAATTTTTTAACATTTTCTCTGTGTTCAGTTTGTGTCTCTCTTTGTAACTTTGTTTTTTATTAATGACTTTAAGTTAATATTTGTGAATTTGATGTTTGTAAATGACGTCATGTGAATAAAAACTAACGACTGATGTCTGTGCGTCCTGTGATTGGTCGAAGCGGGCAAGGGCGGAGCATCATGGGGCTCTTTGATTGTTATTATAGTTTATATGGTCAAATAAAAAAAAAATTTAATACATTTTAATTCACACAAAATTCATTTTAAATAAAGGTCATTTTTAGAATCATTTAATAATTTAATGTAATTAGATTTAAATTCAGACAATGAAAATATACATTAGATATTAATTAATAAAAATGAACACATCACATGGATTTTTTCTTTTTTTCTTTTTAAATGTAAGTTTTATTTCTACTTCTGAGACCTGGTGTTATTTACATCCAGACTACAGAAGATTTTTTTTACAGTAAAATAAAACAGGTGTGATAAGAGAAGACTTAAAGGTACTGAGAGGTTGAAAGTTCTCCCTGTTCTTTACAGTTCTTCCTGAGAGACAAGTTCTGGATTTAACCCATCTTTATAAAGGAATAGATTATGATGGAATTTAATATACTCATTGGGTCACACCGAGTTGTTTATTTTTTATTTATATATATATGTATATATATATATATGTATTCCGTTTGTGTGTGTGTGTGTGTGTGTGTGTGTGTGTGTGTGTGTGTGTGTTGTTTTAATTGTTCTAACTTTAGCTTTGATTTATTAATTTATCCCATCCTCTGTGTTTTTAATATTCTGAACAACAAAAATCAATTCATTAATAAAAGGGGGATCAGCACATGAGATGTTAATATGATAATGATGATATTTGGTATTTATCAAATCAGTAAATTAATCCAAATGAATGACTGCAATAATGAGTACAGCTGAGCAGTGTAATAGTTGATGATAACATATAGACCAACTAGATATTTTTTCTAGATTTATATCATTTAGGTTGTAAATGATAAAAAATACACTGCACACTGGGAGCCGATTGTTTATTGTTGTGCCTTTTTATTCCATCTGCTTTAATATTTCTGCTTTAATATACCTGTTTCTTATTAAATCATTTATAGTTTGTCTATTCCTTTTAGACAAATAATTATTTAGTAAGTTTATAATTTACTTTACTAATATTTTTGCATGTTTGGGGGCTGTGGTGGCCGAATTCCACCACTTTACAGGTCACAGGTGTTCTGATAGACAGGTGTTCTGATATACAGCTGTTCTGATAGACAGGTGTTCTGATATACAGCTGTTTTGATAGACAGGTGTTCTGATACACAGCTGTTTTGATAGACAGGTGTTCTGATACACAACTGTTTTGATAGACAGGTGTTCCGATACACAGTTGTTTTGATAGACAGGTGTTCTGATGCCAGTGTTCTACCAGTTTAGTCGACTTTTGTGTTGTAATGCTGGAGGTGTTTTCTGATTATCATCATTCCCACTTTCACGATTGAGCTTTTTCCTATTATTATTATTATTATTATTATTATTATTATTATTATTATAATTATTATACTTTTTGTTGTTGTTGTCTTCTGACTGTGCTTAATTGGTTTGTTCTAAATAATTTGTTTCAGACAGATGACATTCCATGGACTTTATAAATAGGTAACTTGTATTTTGTGGAGATTTTAAAGAAATGTGAGAAAAAGTGAAATAAAAGAAATTTCTGTAAAAGGTTTTAAAACATTTCGTTTTGACCACATTTAGAAACTTTCACTATTGATCATTCTTTTAAAACTGTTTTTTTTTCTTTCCTGTGAATCAGATCTACAGATAGAGAATACTTTAAACTTTCTAAAAGTGTGTTGACAGTCACCACCATGAGGATTTCGACCTAGTGTGTGAATGAGAGTTTAGAAAAAATACACTTATGTATAAACATAAATGTATAAAGATAAAAGTAAAGGAGATGTATTGCAGATGTAAATCTCACACAAAGACAGTGCTTTAAATTCAATTTATTTTGTCCACTTTTACACAGTGCCTTTAATGAACGGATTAAACAGTCTGTGTCCCAAATCACACTTCAGCACTAAGCAGTATCGTTATTGATAACCTATAACCTCGGAGTCTTATTTAAACAGACTAGTTAGTGAAGAAGTGTGAGGTTTGGGACGTGACCTCTCTGAGCGGCGGTGTAATGAAGCAGCACCAGAATAAAAACCAGAAACTACCCAATATTTATATTACTATTTACAAAATATTTTTATGTTCTAGTATTTTACGGCGGCCCACTGAAAACAAGAAGTAATAACATTTGCTAAAAAAAATAGAAAAAATGAAAAACAGCTCCCAGATTCTCTCTTAATTTCAATAAATTAATGTTAATGTGCTCAGTCTGAGGAATCACACTTCAGTATGGGACACAGCCTAGCTTCGTGTTGCTAATGCTATAACAAAAAAAAGCCCATATTATTGTGTAAGTGACGTAACAGAAATGATGCCCATGGTGCATTGCGCGCTTTGTTCCAGGATAAACTGATCTGATGTAGTGTGAGATTTTACTGAATTAAAGTCTCAGAGTGGATTGCAATACACAAGCTGTAAAAAAAATCATTCTTACTTCAATTCTCCATGTACAAAAACTTACAGACCTACAGGAGAACCTTCCTTAAAGAAACTTTTGATGAACAAGAAATAATAGTAATAATAATAAGAATAATAAGAAATAATAGACCTTGTGTTCTATTAGTGAAACTGTGAAGATCAGTTCAATAAAAATATAAATAATTAAAAAATGGTTTTCTTTACATGACTGAATTGTAGTGAGGGGGTAAAAGGCGGTTTGGGACGCGACCCAATGAGAAACACGTCACTGCTAATCGGATGGAACCTAAAATGGAATTGTAAAGAGTTCTAAATTTAATTCTATTGGTTAGAGAATGATTCTATCCAGCCTGTGTAGTGCACTTCATCTCACAGTGTAAACCGTCAGTGTGAAGAAGGTCAGTCTCTGAAGCTCTTCTGGTTCAAGTCAGGTTTAAATCAGTGAATCACTGGTAGTTCGTTTCATAATAAAATTTAAGAACACGGCCATCCACAGCTCCACCCTGACCACGCCCAGCTCCTCCCCTTAACCTTACTTTAATCTTTACACATTTAAAACAGATTTACTGGCGTGAATTGTCAGTTGTTGAGGCAGGTTGTGACCCACTAAGTGCCCCTAGTTCAGAAGAGAACTCCTGTACTGTGTGTGATAGAGTCCTGATGTTCCCTAATCCCTCCCTACAGTGTTGTTTTTTTATCTTTCAGTGCACTATGTAGTGAAGTAGTGAAGATGTACAGTTTCACCCTGACAAACCACACAGAATGAAGTGTGAATGATGTGTGACATGTGACGCGCCCTGCTCAGAGCGGATTAGCGAAAAGTAACAGTGACCGGAAGCGGTGCCATGTCCAACATGATCATATAAATAATAACCGGGAGTCCAGCTCTAACGGAAATACAAAATCAAACTCAGCAGGAAGTGGTAAAGAGAGGAGAGTAAACTACGCGCTAAGTGTGCGTCTGTGTGTGTGTGTGTCTCTGTGTGTGTTTAAAACAGGTTGGTCTTCAGCGCGCCCGGTTTTCTGTGGAAGGAAGAGAGCACACCGGCGAACGGTCCGGCGCTCGTGCTGTCTCCGGGCTGCCAGCCCTTCAGCAGATCCGGAGCGGGAGCGGGTGTAGCAGAACCGACACCTGGCCACGCGGGAGATTTGAGCGCGTGGTGCACGGACGGCGAGCTAGAGGCGTTCCCAAAGCCGCCAGAAGACGGGCTGGGGCTGAGGCTGCTCGCACCGGGACTGCCCGAAGTGTTGGCCGAGGTCGGTAAAGACGCCGTGCTGTCAGGTGTCGGGCTGCATGTGGACTTCTTAGACTCGTCGTCCTCGGAGGATGCGCGCGCATCACCCGGTTTTTTGGATGTAACACTGGCGTTTCCGGTGTTTCCGCCGCCCTTTGCGTTGGCCGCGCGCTCCTGTTTGCGAAATTTTGCGCGTCGGTTCTGGAACCAAACCTGCGCGAATAAAAAAAAAAACAAAAAAAAAAACCCACGTCGTTACTGATTAGTTCCCTTAATACAGTCATTTTAATTCTTAATTTCTCAACAACACCACAGTTTCTTTATTAAGCGCTATACAAATAACAATTAAATTTAATTGAATTTGTCTTTTTATTAATTATTTTATCCATTTAGCCTAATCATGTATAAATCAATATGAGGGTGTTATTATTATTATTATTATTATTATTATTATTATTATTATTAATCATCATCATCATCATTACCTGAACTCTTGCCTCGGTCAGGTCGATCTTGAGCGCTAGCTCCTCACGGGTGTAGATGTCAGGGTAATGCGTTTCAGCAAATACGCGCTCGAGCTCCTTCAGCTGAGAGCTCGTGAATGTGGTGCGGATCCGCCGCTGCTTCCGTTTCTCATTGAGACCAGAAGGATCCGAGAAGAATTTATAGGGGACTGTGAGAAGATAAAGAGCGCGCGCGAACATCGGGGTTATAACTACATCACACAACAACAACAACAACAACACCAACAACAACAACAATAATAATAATAATAATAATAATAATAATAATAATAATAATAATAATAATAAATCCGCATTATTTTTGCACCAATTCAAATAAATTGTTTATTTTTTAGCTTCTTTTTTAGGAAAGTTTTACTCACAGACTCAAATAAATAAACACCACAATTCCTGCTGTCATATTAATTTAGTTTAAATAATAATTGCATTAATTATCTGTACATGGGTCAGTATTAGATGCTGTTCATTAACTTTATGTTTTATGAACAGCATAAAATAATGGTCATGTCATAAAATTAATTAATTTATGTAATTACATTTTTTATTATTGTTGTTTTTAATATAATAATTATTATTATCATAATTATCATCATTATATAATTTCTGTGCATAATTTAGAGCTGCATGATTTCTGTATAAATATATAAATGTAGTTATTGATGAAATAGAATTATTATAATAATGGTCCGATTTTAATCCAGGGACAGATTTACATTTCTGATTTACCCGACCGAACCTTGCAGACAGTTCTATTTGACCACGTGTGTGTGAAAGAGAGATGGAGAGCCACAGCGCGCGCTCTGCGTCGGTGCTTACCCGCGGTATACGGTGCCGGTTGGTGCTCGCGCAGCGCTCCTAGGCTGCAACTGGCTGTACCCAGTGGCGCACAACCCGGATTCGCGCCGAAGCTCGTGCGGATCGGGTTGTACTGGAACGTGTTGGCCTGACTGCATGAGCTGAAGTCCGCGTACGCCGACGCCTCCATCGCTGCCATGCAGGAGTCGTACGTGTTCAGGTATGAGTAATCCATTTTGTACATGTGGAGACGTGGTTCGCGAGGCGAGGCTGTCCGGGTAGAGTCGGTGGTCCGCTGGTTACCGGGTACTGGGCACCGGGTACCAAACAACAGCACGTGCTCTTTTTTAGCTCTATGAAATTAACTCCACTGCCTCCGGCACGTTATGGTGTGGTCGGTGATGAGGGTCTGACTTTCTCCGGGTACTTTCTAGGTCCTTCTCTCGCTCCAGATGCACATTCACAGCCTTCTGCGCGCTAGTGCTTTCTGTGTCTGTTGCTGTGTCTCTGTCTCTATCTCGTGCTCTGCTCTGCTCCGCCCGGTGCAGCTTGCGCAGCGTTTATAATAAACTTGGCAGTCCGCGAGACAATAGCGAGGCGGTGGTCCCTCTTTACATGACAATGTCTCGAGAGCTCGCGCCCTCCTCCTCCCGCCCCCTCGCTAAGGCGCATCCCAAGCGCTCGCGCTTTAACCCTTTACCGGCGCACGGGGCGCACGAGACAGACATGGCTTGTTGCTGATTTACCACCGGATTTAAAGTGCTCACATTTTACAATGATCTGGACGTGTTTCAAAGTCACGTGATGCAGCGGGTGTAAAAAAGAAGTAATGTAATAAAATTATTATTAATAATAATAATAATAATAATAATAATAATAATAACAATAAAGAAAACTGTAATGAAATTAACCACATTTCTGCTCATGCCCAGGTTACAGATGATTATACTGATGCGACGTGAAAAAATAAATTCATTAATTCATTAAAAAAAAAAAGTGTTTATTATTTATTTATTATATTACATTTAATGTTTAAATAAATAATAACTTTACTAAGGATTTAAAACCACACAATGAATATATAAAATCATTTAATAATTGTCTTTTAATCTGCTGCTTTCTTCTTTGTAAACGGGATTCTTACCTGGAGGCCGCGTGCAGTAATAATCAAAATAAAGTGATATAATAATCACTTCTAATAAATTATTAGTGATTATAACACAACAAGATTATTTCTTCAAATAATATTTCTATTATTATTATTATTATTATTATTATTATTATTATTATTATTATTATTACCACCACCATATCATCATCATCATCGTTGTTGTTTTTTCATTAGGGACAGTATTTATTTTTATCTTAGGAGTCTGTTAGTATTTAAATTTTTGTACTGCAACAAATTAGCCTCCTCATTACACCATACCACATCGCACTGTAACATGTATACTTATTATTAATACATTTGCACACTCGGTAAAAAACGATATGGTACCCTTTTGCAATTCGGTTAATGCTATATGATATCTACTGGACTTCATACATACTCTCTATATTAGACATAGAACTGTTCTTGCAGTCACTGTATTTTAGTAAAAATCATGTTACAATGTCTGTACAAGACAGTTTCTTACAGCTTACTTTGATACACTCTTATTATTTCCTTTATTCCTATTGTAATATATCGCTATGTCCTTTTTTTTTTTACAGTACTTGTGCTGCTGTGATACTGAAATTTCCCTCTGGGATTAATAAATCTATCTATCTATCTATCTATCTATCTATCTATCTATCTATCTATCTATCTATCTATCTATCTATCTATCTATCAGTAAATAACATATAACAAATCATGGGTTCTTTGGATAGATAAGAGTTCTCTAAATGGTTCTGAAGTGGTAAACTAAGAATATTTTGAGAACGCTGCTCAGCACCAGTTTCTGAGTATTTTGGTGCTGCAGTGCTGAGTAAACTACTCCAGGATTAGAAGAACTGGTTAACTGTTACAGCGTTGGATTAACTCATGTAACTCCTGTTTGATTTACAGTGTATAAATCCCTATGACACTCAGTTCCTAAACACTGATTGTGTTATAAAGACCCGGTTCAGTGTGTTTTATTTTGCTCTGATCACCAGGTCATCTTCCTCCTTCTTCTGCCCCTCCTCCCCCTCCACTCTGTGTGAGCGCGCGATCCCGTTCAGCACCGTTTCTCTCTCGAGGCGCTTTCGTCACGCTGCATTTCGGTAATGCGAGGCGTCTTCCTCCCGTCGCGCGCCATCCATCAACGGGCAAATTACGCACGTTTCCGGCGCACGTTTTGTTTCCGCCACCGCGGACAGCTCGCGCCCGTGAGCAGGATACGCGATGACGCGGCGCATACACACCGGCGGCGCGCGCACACCGAGAGATGTTTCTCTGAAATAAGACCTTTCACCGAGTGCTGCATCACATTTCTAGTCTTCCTGTCTCACTGATGCAGCTGTTTCAGAGGTTAAACACTGAACAAATCAACACTCAGAATAATGTTCAGATTCAGAATGATACCACTGAAATTAACATTTATTTATTAGCACCAAATTATGTCGCCTAATAATTATTTAATTTTATTCGTTATATAAATTATCTTATGCAGCTCATTTTTAAAACACCAATAGCTTACGAAGTTTGATTCTTGGTTAGTAAATTTGAATATTTAAAGTTATTAATTTGAAATGATCTGATAAATTAATGAAAAAAAATATTAAATTAACTGAAACGATTTTTTTAAACAGACAGATAAAAATTAATGAATTTCTAAAAAAAAATAGTTTAACCATAGTACTGAATGTATAAATTGTTAAGTATACAGACCTTTTTTCAGGGTGTTTTAATTACTTTGAAAAAGAAATATCAATAATGTATCACGGTCAAAGGTTCAGATTAATTTTTTGGTGTTGTTAATAAATGGTGATAAATTTGTGCACCAAATTCACACAGCCTGGGTCACTGAACAAGCGCGCGCGTGCCCACAAAGCTATGCGCGTGCCAATTTTTTCTTGTCTGTTATTCACCCTCTTTCATTTTAACTAAACTCAATTCCATTCGGTTTTATATCATACTTTCCCCCTTCGTCTCATTGCAGAGTTTTGATATATATATATATATATATAATGTATATAAACTATATATACACACACTCTGCAGTTACTTAAGTAATTACTATATCTGAGCATGTGACGTCCCATATCCACACACACAAACACACACACACACACATATATATATATATATATATGTGTGTGTGTGTGTGTGTGTGTGTGTGTGTGTGTGTGTGTG
>JAOVVF010000048.1:5051449-5061449 GCA_028565595.1 Duopalatinus emarginatus
TGTACCACACCAACTACTTACGTCAACTAATAAAGATACAAAATAATACTCTAATTAATCAAAGCTATCAGCCCAAAGGACCAGACACTGATCTCACAAGTTTCACTTCCCAGTCCACCTTTCACACATGATGTGTTACCCTCAGCCTTTTCAGCAGGATTCAGACTAGTGTTACTGGTAAAAAAGTTGAATACATTAACATGTATTAATGATATGTGTTCTAATTATTAAAACAATACTTTATTTTGTGCTTGTGAAAAAAAAAACATGCTCCAAATATGTCCCACTGTTCCTGTGGACCGTGTGAATTAACCTGGGATTTTACAACAGTGTAAACATAAGAGCAGTGTGTAGCTGTAGTGTGTCTGTTCACTGAGATATTAAATTACAAAACCACGCTGATGAAATAAAGAGACGCACCGGCAGACAGGATCCGAGTGGTATGGATAGCAGTCATTAAAGCACTTCATGTCATTCATCTCAATATTAGGCTTGGTAAAGTCTGCCTGAGCAAATATATCTGAAAGGTCAAGTGAAAGTGAAACGATTGACCTACTGTATTTGGACACTGTAGAGTTTGACCTCCGGATTGAACACATGAGTGAATGCACACACAAGAGGGACAGGGAGTGGTGAGATAGGGCAGCCCCTGTCGTCTGTGCCTGGGGAGCCGTTGGTGGGTTTGGGTGCCTTGTTCGAGGGCAATTCTATAGTATGACGTCAGTACGGGGGTTGAACTGGCAACCTTCCGGGCCAATTCCCAGACACCGAGCCACAGATCCCACCATGTTTATTGCTCATGCATTCATATAAAATGAAGTGTCAGAAAAATAGGTACACCAAACATGAATTCATCATTATTGTGGAAAAATCATGTAGGTAATAAACACCATACTTCATGCAGATTCCTGAGGTGTAGCACGTTGCATGGCATCCCAGAGGTGTTGAGATCTGGTGACTTAGGTTGGAATATCAAATATATAATGAATATGTGTAAATACAGCGATCACATCTGTACAATAAACTGATTTCTAATTTACACACACTTACTGTAGTTGTAAACCATTGCCTCAGATCTGATGCCCTACAGTATTTCTCCTGTTTATTCACTACAGTTTAATGCGAGCCTCAGCCTCCATAATACACCATGCAGTTCACACAAACTTCAGTTTGCTAATCTGACTTGCAAAACAGTGATATAATCATTGTAATATATGCAAAATGTCCAACCCAGAGCCTGTAGCAACAGCAAGTTAATCATGTACTAATTTTGTGTACAAACTAAAGACATGGCAACCCTGTAGATCTGACAGTGATGCAGTAAAGAGATCGTATTTATAACTAACACCCATCACGTCTAAGAATACGTCTGTATGCATTCAATAGTAACAGAAGAATTATCAGAATCCAGGCCTCAGTTTGGAGCTCCCTTCAAAACTTATGTGAGAGTTTCCCAAAGTGGGCGGAGTTTGTCTGAAACAGAGGCGTGTCTCAGTTACATTGAAGAAACTAGATGATGACGGAGCTCATGTTGCCGTTCCTATACTTTAAAAAAGGACCAAACGTCCTTGTCGACTCCCACAGCACATTGCACTCTAGCCTAGCTGGTACAGAATACCCACAATGCACTGCAGCATTCATAATGGACAGGACACTGTTTTAGCTTCAGTATAAATCTAAGGATAAAAGATTCAACTTTGACTCATTGACATTGAAGCATTATCAGGATCAAGTGTGTGTGTGTGTGTGTGTGTGTGTTTTTGCGCGTAATGTCTGGATATGGTTGCTAGGGACGATGGTGTATTTGTGGACCTCTTGGTCAGGTATCTGATGAAGCCCAGACACCCACACACACACACACACACACACACAGACACACACACACTCACTCAGAGGAAACTGGTGCTGAATGTTGATACAGCACTCGGAGGGTCTTATTTGGAAAAAGGACAGACACCAGATTTAACTTCTGTCCACGTCTCTCTTTGTCTCTCTGTCTCTCTTTTTGTCTTTGTCTCTCCCTGTCTCTCTGTCTTTCTGTCTGTCTCTCTGTCTGTCTGTCTGTCTCTCTCTCTCTCTCTCTCTCTCTCTCTCTCTCTCTCTCTGTCTCTCAGTAGAATGACTCCTTGTCATTCTTCTTCTGGTTTAAATGGATTCATGTATTCAGTAAGACAGCTGTTCTTGCAGAACGTGTCTTGACAGCTCAATTCCCTACACACACACACACACACACACACACTTGTGCACACCCACACAGACACACACCCATGCACACACAGACACACACCCATGCACACACACACACACACACACACACACACCCATGCACACACACACACACACACACACACACACACACACACACAGACACACACCCATGCACACACACACACACACACAGACACACACACACTCATGCACACACCTCTGCTGATACCAGACAAGTGATCGTTTATCTGGGAATAATCTTTTTTTTCTATTTTCTGTTTTTCTGCCTGAAGGCTGTCATGCGACTCTGATTCTGTGTGTATGTGTGTGTGTGTATGTGTGTTTGTCTGTCCATCAGATACAATTTTGAAAATATATCCATAAATAATTTAGATTTGTTTTATTATACTAAGTTACATCACCTGTATAATGAGGAACGATGGCACTGCTTTTAAGTGTCAACCTACACACACACACACACACACACACACACACACACACCGTTCTGCACAGGATAAAGCATGGTGTTGTTGCTCATTACATCTCTCGCTCATCACTTTTTTTTGATGTTTGAGGAAAATAGAGTGTTTATGACACTTTCTCACGAGTTGCCTAGCAACTAATGGCGTAAATACAGGTAGCTAACATTATTTAGGACCATAAATCTACACTTGTATGCTGTGTGTGTGTTTTAGAAAGTGAACTGTGCTGTTTTACCCTGGGGGCCTGTGTGACAGTTCAGTCATGCAGCATGATTCCTCAGTGACATCGTTAAGAAAAATGAAGCCAGATCCAGCTGTGCGTTTACAGCTGTGCGGCCTGTCTAACCCTACAGAGAGGGAGTAATTAACAGTTATATAGGAAATTGATATAAATACACAGAAGTGCCAGAAAAAACTGCTATATGAGTCTAATACTCGGTAGGTCCCCCACAGGGCATTGACTCCACAAGCTTGCAGAAATATTCAGTAGGTAATGAACACCGCACCTCCTGCAGAACGCTCCACAATCCTGTTGTATTCCGAGGTGTAGGATTTCTGTCCTCCACAGCACGTTGCATGGCATCCTGGATGTGTTCAATAACGCTGAGATATGATGACTTGGGTGTGAATGACAAAACCTCAAACTCACATGAGTGTTCCTCTAACCATCATTTGACGTCTCTAGACGTATGTGGTGGTGTTTTGTCCTGTTCATCAGGACATGAATACAGGACATGAACTGGTGTAACTCGTCAGAAAGGAGACACACCTGTTCACCTGTCGCAGACCTTTGGAGATGTACCAGGGGTCCCGTGGAATGCCGGCTAAACAAAGCCCTATAGCATTATGGAGCCACCAGCAGGCTGTATAGGCGCATCTGTACCAGTTTTTCCTGCACTTTAGTGTTAAAAAATTCCGAGCGCTACTCCATGTGTAGTACTAATCAATCAAAACTGCTCATTAGAATGGCTTTTGTCTATGTAACTGTGTGCCTCTTTCTGATTATATTTTGTCTAGTAGGAAAATCACTTGAAAAACTGACCAATCAGATTCAAGATTTTCAGTATTGGGGGGAGGGGGTCCATATCTGTGTGAACCGTACCCAACATTGTGAAGAAGGAACGGCACGTTTATTATTCGTGAAACTATATCTAATAAGTGTTCGTACGTATGCTAGCTTAGCTAACTAACCGCGAATGGCGACTGTGAACGAGACTGATTATTTTTTTTGTATCTTTAGTGAAAAGCGATTTTTAGGTTTACCCTTCAATCATTCCACAATATAGACCATTTGAACCTGTAAATCTTAGTCAGAAAGAAAAACGTTAAGCATGTAATTTCTGTAAGACGCACTATAAGAGCTATGGCCGATTTGCCGATTGAACTGAAAAGTGAAAGTGAAAGTGAAGTGATTGGCCTACTGTTTTTGCACACAGAGAAACCCGGCCTCCGAATTCCATCCATGTAGTAAAACACACGCTAGTGAACATACACTCTAGGGGGCAGTAGATTCACCTGCCCTGACCTGAGCAGGGGACAGCCTGTTGGTGCTGGAAATTGAACCTGTATTATTCTAGTCACAAGACTAGTGTTGCCACCTTTGTCTAACAAAAACCTGGACATGGTCATACTGACAGTCACCCATTAACATACATGTCCATAAGGTTGATATAACAGAATCGGAGACGGCTTTGTGAAGTAGTGTTTTTACGACTGGCTTATCAGCCCCTCCAAAATGAATTGCAGTTTTCAATTCACTGCAATTCAAAAAGAAATGGAGGAATCATGTGATAGCCTTCAACCTGGTTTCGGCTGTCACATGACAGGATAGAGATATCTGATTGGTGGGAACTGGACATGGCCAAATTAGGAAGAAAATCTGGAAAATCCCCCAATTAAAAGATTCCTACGAGTTCAACTTGAAACCGAGATGTTTCATACACTGATGTTATTTGTTGAATTAAATTACATTTGTACAAAATGTGAAATCTCACAGTTACTGCTGACTATTGCTAACAACACTGATGTGGCGTGAGATGAATAATACTGAACTGAGAGTCAGGAGTCTGTCTTATGATTCTGTTTGTCATGCTGAAAAATCCCACATTACTTAAGATTATTATGTAGCATCATCAGTTTTAGTCTTCCCGAAATATCTTCATGTTGTGGTACGAGATGTGTTAAAGAGGCCCAGACCTCAATAGGCAATCCTGGAATGCGTTAGGTTTCCTTTTAATGCTTCCTAAACCTGTGTAAATGTGAGCTGGAGAAACGTCTAAGGTTTCTCACAGCGTGAAGAAGCTGAAACTGAACCTCATCAGACTGAAAATCGGATTTCTGTTAAACAGAACGGCTTCAGGAGTAGAACCCGAGAACCTGAAACGTTCAGCCGTGAGCGAGGAATTCCTGCTGGTTTGTCAGACATGTACACACACACACACACACACACACACACACACACATATGCATTATTTATTAGCATTTGCAGCTGCATTATGCATCACTTCACTCTTTCTTCTACATAAAGCTCTACACTGACCTGACCCTCTCCCATTCCGACTCCACACAACATAGATCTAATGTTTTCCCCACACGTCATCCAGCTTGTTAAAGGACTAAAGCTATATATCCAAGACACTCTAGAAAAAGGTACATGTGCAGGATTGTTAGCTTACAGGAGTATAAACTGTATGGGAATAAACAGAATTCCCACATAAACGCTAAGAAAATACACAATCTAACTCCAACTAGGAATTCCGAATTCTTCCCAAGTCCAAGGCTGTGTCCAAATTGTCATACTTAAACTCTATGTACTAGATTGGATCCAGTGAACACTGGTTGACCGCTAAAGCATCTTACGTCATGTGACACTGATAAAAAATGTAAATCAGACAATTCCGGCCAAATCCTGTCTGAATTATGGGATTGATTATCGGATCACAGTAGGCGGCACAGTGGCTCTGCAGGTAGTATGTGTACTGAACAGCTCCAGGGATCTGGGGTTGTAGGTTCGATCCTCACTGTCGTCTCTGTGAAGAGTTTGGTGTGTTCTCTCTGTGTCCAGTGCTCTGAAAAACACACACAGGAGGTGAATTGGATGTTGGAAGTTACCCTAGGTGTGAGTCTGTGAGTGAATGGGTGTGTGTGTGTGTGTGTAACCGGCAATGGATTGAAGCCCTGTTTGGAGGATATTCCTGACTAGTGCCCAATGACTCCAGGTGAGCTCAGGACAAACTGACAGATGAAGTGGATAACAGAATGACTGACTGACTGATGACTGATTACCGGACCACAGTGTGCTGTGTTCACATACTTCAAAATGGTTGCCAAAGGTCATCCGGGGACTACCCACTACCCATCCTGTTGTGCTGCTTTCGTCTACTGTTCAGTATGGAAGTATGAGTAAGTGCAGAACTAGGAGCCTTTTACTCCAAACGGGAATTCCAGGTCAGATCTTCCAGGCAGAACTGATTCCTCTGGAATGTTGTTGCTTCGCTGTAGGTTTTAGAGCTGTGGGCTGCAACAACTATCCAGTGTTCTTTACCTCTGAAGATGATGATGAGGTAATAACATGATCCAGTAAGGGCAACAGTCACCTGTTAATCTTTAACCAGTAGTGATTAGTTTATGGCTGTAAATAAACAGGTTGAAGTGTCACTATTGACTAGGACACAGGGGAAATTAACACACAGTCCAATGCCCCGTTTTTACATTTAAACAAGCTGCGTTCAATAAATTTGACCCGAGAGAGGAAAAATAAACTGGAAAACATCTGTGAAATGTTTCTGGAGTAATGACTCGCACCCTGGAGAGTCTCTGGTCCACTGCTGACTCTCCGAGTGATATTTAGATGGTCATGATCTCAGTATTATCACTGCCAAAAAAATCATCGCTTTCTGCTCCCGTTGTATTCCTGACTTTTTTTACACTGGTAATGTTTACAAGTCACAAATAAATGTGAAAGTGAAAGTGATTGGCCTACTGTGTTTGCACAGAGAGGAATTTGACATCCGCATTTAACCAGTCAAACACACACAGTAGTGAATGCGCACACTAGGGGGCAGTGACCACAACTGCCCAGAGTGGTGGGTAGCAACTATCCATGGCACCAAGGAGCAGTTAGGGGGTAGGTGCCTTGCTCAAGGGCACTTGTTAAAGGACTAAAGCTATATATCCAAGACACTCTAGAAAAAGGTTCAGATAAGGAACATGTACATGTGCAGGATTGTTAGCTTACAGGAGTATAAACTGTATGGGAATAAACAGAATTCCCACATAAGGGCTAAGAAAATACACAAACTCCAACTAGGAATTCCGAATTCTTTCCAAGTCCAAGACTGTGTCCAAATTGTCATACTTAAACTCTATGTACTAGATTGGATCCAGTGAACACTGCTCGACCGCTAAAGCATCTTACGTCATGTGACACTGATAAAAAAATTAAATCAGACAATTTCGGCCAAATTCCGTCTGAATTATTCGGACATCGACCCGGCATCCCCACCGGTTACAAGACCAGTTCCCTGACCTTGAGCCACATGGCAGCACAAGTGACCAATCAGCAGCATCGAGGCTTCAGTGCATGACTCCGGAGAA
The DNA here is from genome assembly GCA_028565595.1 of Duopalatinus emarginatus. Lineage (NCBI taxonomy): Eukaryota > Metazoa > Chordata > Actinopteri > Siluriformes > Pimelodidae > Duopalatinus > Duopalatinus emarginatus. Next base: position 5,058,736 of record JAOVVF010000048.1, read on the forward strand.
ACGTACTAAGCTGCACACACAAAAATACGGGAATTAAATTATTGTAATGCATTAGTACTTAAAAAGCAGTGCCAATTAGCATTAGCATCAGCAATTGGCATAAGCATTAGCAGTAGGCATTGACACTAACATTAGCATTAGCATCTACAGACTAATATTATTATCCCAAATAAAAAAATTTAGATGTAAAAAATGTTTAAAATCAATCAAACAGGCAAAATGTTACATTTTTAGTTTTTGCACATGTTTAGCACAGCAGAAGGTCAGTTTTATGTCAGATAGCATTGGTCTTGGGATTAGCATAGTGAGATTAGCGAGCTGCATTTACGGATCTGAAGTTTCCTGTGTGAAGATCAGACGTGGTAAATGACATGTTAAATTTTAATGCATCATAATTAAACAGTGAGGCGTGTGTTATGAGAATCTGCTTGATGTTCCCTTTGTTCCTGTCTTCTAAGTTTCAGGCTTATCAGTGAAGCCGTGGAACGTCGGTGTGTTTTATATTTACGCAGCGTTGCTCTTTAAAAAAACAGAACAATATCGCTGCGTGACTTCAGGTTTTTTCAGAATTACTGCTTTTTCTGGGGGGTTTATGGTTATGTAGTTTTTTTATGTTTTTACCTCCAGTGTTTTCTGTTATTTATTTTTTTTTGATAAAGAGAAATCCTTGTGCAATCTCATGCAATTTCAGATATAACTGCAATACGTTTTCTACTCCTGGGAGAAACGGCGCATCAGACAGAAGCTAAACACAGATCAGTCTTTTAGGTTTACTGTTTTAGATTCAGACCTTAACTGCTTTTTAATGGCACTAACACTGATCAGTTAAGCTGTGAGCCCAGCGGCCTTCAGATTACTGCGAGCAGGAACACTGAGTGAGGAACCGCTGTGCTTTCACGTTACATCATCTCGGAGAGTCAGTGAGACGCACAAGGAGGAGAAATATAAATAAAAACATGAAAAATGGAGTGAGGATTGTTCTTGAATTGTATCAGCTGAAAAAGAGAATCTTAAACATCGCTAAAATAATAAGAAAAAAAAATCTACGATGAGCAAACATCTCCATTTTGGTCTTGTTTGACCTTGTCTCGCTTTCTCCTGGCAACCGTTCCAAACAAGCCATAACATTTCTACTTGTTCTGTCACGACCTTAAACATTTAACAAGCTAAAATGAAGCTCTTGGTGTTTCTCGGAGCATTGCACGGTCTGACCTTGGGGTGAATTTTCTACGGCGTCCACTCCTGGGAAGATTGACACCTGTCATGAATGTTTTTTCACTTGAATAAGCTTCCCTACTTATGGACTTCAGATAATTTGGAAATGGCCTTATGACCCTTTGCAGATTTATGGGCAGCAACAGTTGCTTCTCTTGGACCAATGCTGATGTCTTAGTGTTTTTTACACACCTGAATGCTCCAGACCAACAAACTGTCAGGGTTTTTGCATACAGGTGGCCTCACATGCTAATGATCAGTTAATCAAGAGCATTTGATTAGCAGTGCCTGGCTGCTACTTATCTGTTTTAATTCCCGAGGAAGCAGTAAGAATGTACTCAATTTCTCAGACACTGTTTTTTTGCATTGTGGCCTAGTTTTTGTTAGTAAATGGTGACAGTGTAATTATTCATCTGAGGTTGTATTCACCTCATTTTTAGACCTGCTAGGGACCAGATGTTCTAATACCTGAAACCACAGAATTCAAAGAGGGTGTACTTCGTTCTTAAATTTACTTAAATACACACAGTCGTCTTGTCTCGTCTATGATACTCTTTCCGTGTGTGTGTGTGCGAGAGGGTGCAGTAGTACTCTTTAATCCCTCACTATGTGGTAAAAAGGGTGGCGTATGCGCTTGACGGCTCAGTCGTCGTTAATCTCTGTGTAAATGTTTGCGTTGGTGTTAACGTGTCAACGTTAGTTAGAGATTAATGCCGGATTTACACTGATGTTGTGTCAGAGAGAGTGTGTACCGCGGAAAAGGCAAAGTCTGAAGATGAATTCAAATTACAGCTTGACATGTGACAAGTGTTGACACTGGAGACTCCTTCCATACATAAACACGTCCCATTTACCATATCAACGATTGCACGCTTTTCTATTATTTGTTCATTATTACTGGGACATCGGCTGTACACGTCCCTGTGAATGAGCTGTCACTAGAGGAACAGCTGCATTACATTGAAGTGCCAGAATAACTGGTACACCAGTCTTATATTAGGTAGGTCCACAACACGTCATGTGCTCCATGAGTTTGCTGAAATATTCCGTAGGCAATGAACACCAGACTTCCTGCAGAACGCTCCACAATTCTGTAGGATTTCCGCAGTGTGTCACATGGAATCCCAGATGTGTTTAATGGGTAGGAATGGCAAAACCTTCAAAACTCATATGAGCGTTCTTCTAATCATAATTTGGCGTCTCTAGACGTATGTGGTGGTGGTGCATTATTTGTTGGAAGAGGTCAAGCAGGACATGAACTGGTGTAACTCATCATAGTGTTCACCTGTCAGAGACATTCGTAGTTGTACCAGGGGTCCCATGGAATGCCAGCTAAACAACAGACAGGCAGCAATATAAAAAAAAAAACAACAACAACATTATGCTAATATTGTAAACTTGGATAAAAGGTTAGATAATTAGCATGATATGAAAATGTATTAGCACCACATGCCTTCTACACACACACAGCCCCCCCCACACACAGTGGTTTACGCTGT
>JAOVVF010000048.1:5065934-5077126 GCA_028565595.1 Duopalatinus emarginatus
CTACAGCAGTACACAGTCGACATTTTATAAATTGCCTAGTCTTGTTGATGATGTCATCCAGTTGCTCCTCTACTTAATGAGTAACAGGACACACTGTACTGACTGATTCTCTCCTCTGACATTTACACATTTCTACTTATTTAAACATAAATTCTGTCCAGACATTTCAGAGTGACTCTGATGATCCTGTGTGTTTACAAGAGAGGAAGAAGAGAGTGAGACAGGGCTGTGTGCAATGTCCTGGAGGGTGAAAACGATAATTGTGCCTACACACCGATTTGTAGATGGAGAAAATGATTTAATAATACATGGGATTTTCCTGGAAGTGATTACGCCCAGCCAGAATATGAGAGAAATAATCACCCGGGAGACGACAATGTGATCTGCCAGTTTACTCGCCATTATTTCTGGATGGATTTGTTTTATGTTTTATGGAGTCTCTACTTTTATAATGTGTCACGTTTTTTCAGTGGTAACTGCAGCTCTGATACTAGTGTTGGTCTGAACGTGTATATGTATTTCTATAGTAACATCTCATTCACAGGGACATGTAACTCACAGCAGCTGGTTATAGTATCTCTTAAAAATGTGTGCAAGTCTTTGATATGGTGAATTTTTTTTTGGTAAGGAGTTTAACAATTGTGAAAGGAGTCTCCAGTGTCAGTGATTTTGTCAGAAATGTTTGTAGACGTACCAGGGGTCCTGTGGAATGCCAGCTAAACAAACCCCACACCATTATGAAGCTTACAAAGATGTTCTTTGCTTTATATATATACACTGGTGGATGCAACCAATGATGTGCATAAGTGGGTTTGCTATGTAATTTGCATAAACTCATAACTCGTACCAGTTTTTCTGGCACTTCAGTGTGTTTTCCCACATCATCAGGACAGATGAATTTACTCTTTGCAGTTTCAGTAACGTGACAAACTGCAGGTTGATAACAGAACGGTTCTTGTTGCCATAATGTATGCGACAACAAGAAGTAACAACTTCACCAACGTTCCACAACATTAATGTAGATAAAAATAGTATGATGCAGTTTAATGGTTAAAAAAAGGTTGGTAAGTTGTTGTGGTATAATAGGCATGTGATGTTAGGGCTCACTGGCCACAATGTCCTACTTCTGACCAGAAGGTTGTGATCCTATCACCACCAAGCTAACACTGCTGGACTCCTGAACAAGGCCCTTATCCTAGGTTGTATAAATGTAATCGAGCGACTTTTCGATCACCTCTGGGATGCTATGCAATGCTGGTGGTCTACCAGTGTAATATTTGGTAGGTTCACTATGGGGCATGGACTCTATGAGCTTCTGCAGGTAATGAACACCATATTTCCTGTAGAACGCTCCGCAATTCCACAAGGATTTCTGTCTTCCACACTGCCTTACATGGCATCTCAGTTGTTTTCGATAATGTTAAGATCTGGTGACTTAGGTGTGAACGGCAACAAATCAGACGAGTGTTCCTCTAATCATGATTTGGTGTCTCTAGATGTGTGTGGTGATGAATTATCCTGTTGGAAGTGAACAAAGAATTCAGGATATGAACTGGTCATCAAAAAGTAGATACGCATAATGTTCTCCTGTCAGAGATGTTTGTAGATGTTCCTAGGGTCCTATTCAATCCTGGTTAAATACACCCCACACCATTATGGAGCCACCACCACCCTATTGTACTTTGCACAGGCTCATCTGTACCCGTTCTTTCTGGCACCTCAGTGTAACATTCAAGAACGTTATTGCAGAAACATTATTGCTTGAGCAGTAATGTTCTTTGTTAGATGGCAGCCTAAAAAGTTATAACACTATAGTGATAAATCCCACTGATCGCTCCGTCTCTACATGACCGCTCATGTACATGACATATTACTTTGCTCTTCTGCTTGATTAGCATGCTAATCTGCGCGTCACGTGACTCATAACTAGTGCATTTAGCATACAGTTAGCAGGGTAATGCATAGCTCTGACTGCACTGTTCATCCTGCTAACGGCTAGCGCGTTGTGATTCAGACAGAGTCAGAGAGATGTGTAATGCCCCGAGGGGGTGGAAACGATAATTGCGCCTACACGCCGATTTGTTAATGGAGAAAATGATTTAATAACACATCAGCATTTCCTGGAAGTGATTACGCCCAGATATAATACGTGTTATAGAGAAATAATGACCCAGGAGACGACAGTGAGGATGAAGCGAACAGATTTTTGGAACGCATGATGATTTAGAGCGTGTGTGTGTGTGTGTGTGTGCGTCTCCATGACTGTGTCTCTATCAGGGCAATGTAGTTAATCCACCCTCGCTGACGAAATACTGTCATCACCTCCTATGTTGTTGTGATATGTCTATTAGCTTCAGTCAAGTTTGGTATCATTATTTTTGTAGGCTTCAGGACTTGTATTTGCTAATAAGACCTTGCAGGCCTGTACACTTTCCTTTAAAAATAAATAGACTGTCTGGCCAAAAAAGTCAGCATTTGGATTTGTAGCCTCTTCAAATCCCAGGACAACTATAGCAAGATTTATCAGACTCAGAAATTACTGGAGAAGACTTTAAGGAGTGGTTTGATTTTCCCGTAACCAACTGTCCCGGGATAAAAAAAAAAAATTGAGACGTTGCACAAGGTTGCACAAGATTGGCCAAATCAAATCTAAAGGCAAAGTAAACAAAATATTTATTATATTTATAATATGCACAGGAGTTACCTACATTTTTAGCATTATAACTAACAGGCAAGTGAAAGTAAAGTGAAAACTCTTCTAACAACTGCGTGAATTCCACCATTGTGGAATAGATCTCTGCATTTAACCCAGCCATGCAGTGAAACACACATACACACTAGTGAACACTAGGGGGCAGTGAGAATACATGTCCAGACCAGTGGGCAGCCACTTTATCTGCAGCACCTGGGGAGCAGTTAAGAGTTAAGTGCCTTGCTTACGTTAGTTGAGTCTTGTTGGTTTTAGGGCTTGAACCTGGAATGTTTTGATCCCAAGACGGGTTCCTGAACCATAAGTCTACGGCTGCCGCAAAGATGATTGGAGAATGCAGGCAAGCAGGACACTTTACACTCAAAACTTCTAGCATGGTAGTTGTTAGCGAGCCAATATGATACATCCTGACTTAACCAACACTGAAAGGGGTGTGGACTCTGTAACTTTACATACTTATACACAAAGAATGAAAAACAAATAAAGTGAAAGTGAACTATTTGTGTACTGTACTTGCACACAGAGGAATGTGATCTCTGCATTTAACCCATCTGTGCAGTGAAACACACACACTAGTGAACACTTGGGGGCAGTGAACACACTTGACCAGAGCAGGGGGCAGCCATAACCAGGGCCCCTGGGGAGCAGTTGGGGCCTGACATAGAGTATTGGGACACACCTCTTAATCAAGTGGTTTATTTAGTCCCAATCTACAAGTGTGTAAAATTAAGCCCCTAGCCACCCAGTCTGTCTTTACAAACGTTTGTGAATGTATGTTTCATACGTGGATCTGCAATGTGATTGCACCATTACAACAATTCAGTTTGTGAAATTTCTTTCAAGTCAGGTTTATTTCGCCAAGTGTGTTTACACACGCAAGGACTTTTATGGCGTCAGATCAATGTCAAAACTAGGGGGCGCAAAAACACAAGGTGAAAAATATAAACCTGCAAGTTTTAACAGTTCACGCGCGTGAATATTCCTCCAGTGAGCGTAAAAGTGAAACTTGTGAGCACAGAAAGAAGTCATGTGCGCGTATTTATTATTATATCGTGCTCAAAACGCTGTTTTTGCGTTCTCTAATTTTTTTCTTCTCGATTCGGCAGTTGTCCTCGCCCACCATGTGAATTGACCTCGAGTTAATTTTTAGTGCTCGAGAAATTTTTTTGCGCTCGAGTATTGGATGGTGTTGGTTTTGACAGTTTGGGGGCGGGCTCATGACCGTTTCTGTCAGCGAATGCTATTGGCTGATGGCTCCTGGCGTTGTGTCTGACCGTACAGTATAAACAGCCCTTCACCGGAAAACAAACATGGCGGACGGCGCTTAAGTTGGTTATTTACTCGCAGCTCCCGATTCGTTTGGCTCCTTATTCCCAGATCCAGACGTTAGCATTAGCTTCTAAGTTAGCTTCTTATTCGCCGACTGAATTATCTCAGTATTCCCAGATCCAGATTCAGTGATCCGCGGTGAACGAAGCGGTGTTTAGGTGTACAAAATGCTGCGCACATTGCTTTACCGCTTCACTAACAAATAAAAAGCACTTAATACAGAAAATAACAAACTGTTTACCCTTCCAACACATGGAACAGGTAAGAAACATTTTGTAATTTTGAAATTTTGTACACCTGAACACACCGTTTCGTTTACCGCGGCTCACTGTTCGCCATGTTTGTCTTCCGGAAAAGGGCTGTTCATACTGTGCGGTAAGCCACAACGGCAGGAGCCATCAGCCAATAGCATTTGTTGACAGAAACGGCCATGAGCCCGCCCCCAAACTGTCAAAACCACCCCCAATTCCCGCCCCCAAACTGTCAAAACCACACCCATCCAATACTCGCAAAAAATTCACTCGAGCACAAAAAGCAGTCGAGGGTAATTCACATGTCGCGTGAGGACAACTGCCGAATCGAGAAAAAAAAAACATTCGAGAATGCAAGAAAGGCGTTTTGAGCGCGATATAATGATATAGAGCTCACGAGTTTCACTTTTACGCTCGCGGGAGGAATATTTACGCGTGCAAACTGTTAAAACTTGCAGGTTTATATTTTTCACCTTGTGTTTTTGCGCCCCCAAGTTTTGACATTGATCTGACACCATAGAATTTGGTTTCGGTAGTTGGTGTCTCTCTAGGTACAGTAAATCACAAAAAAAGTGTACATATAATTTAGGACAATATACAATTTACAACAAATAACAATATAACAAACAATGTACAGACAATATACATAAGATGCAGGAGTACAAACTGTAGTATAACAGTGGTATAAACAGTAATGTGCCACATGTTTGGGAATTAATTGGGTGCTGATCAGTTATTTATGAGGGTTATGGCACTAGGAAAGAAACTGTTTGTGTGTCTGGTAGTTTTTGTGCGCTTGGATCTGTAGTGCATGTCGGAGGGGAGACGTTGGAAAAAGGTTGTGTGCTGGTGAGAGGAGTCTGTAATGATTGCGTCTGCCCGCTTCCTAGTTCTTAAGGTGTTTACTGTTCTCTGCAGTCTGTCCCTATCTTGTTTTGTGGTGGTTTCAAACCAGACTGTGATGGAGAAGCACAAGACAGGTTCAATTATTGCAGTGTAGAACAGTTTTAACAGCTCCTGCGGCAGTCCATGATTCCTGAGTTGCTGCAGAAAATACATCCTCTGCTGGGCCGTTTAGAGGATGGGGTTGATGCTCGTCTCAGATCCTGAGAAATCTCTACGGTTGACACAGGGCTATTGTTTATTGTAGGGGGGGGCAGTGGTGAGAGGTGTCTTCTGAAGTCTACTGTCTTCTCCACAGTCGTGAGCGTGTTCAGTTCCAGGTAGTTCTGGATACACCAGAGCACCAGCCACTCAATCTCCCGCTTGTACGCAAACTAGTTGCCGTCTTGAATGAGATCGATGACCGTAGTGGATCTGCGAAGATCTGCGAACTTGAGGAGTTTAACAACTGACTCCTCTGAGGTGCAGTCATAGGTGTAGATGGAGAAGAGCAGTGGTGAGAGGACGCATCCCTGGGGGGCACCAGTGCTGGACGTCTGTGTTTCAGAGGTGGCTCCCCCAAGCCTCACCTGCTGTGTCCTGCTTGTCTGGAAGCTGGAGATCCACTGACATATGGTAGGAGATACAGTGAGATTAGAGAGCTTGAAGTACAGGATTTGGGGGTTGATGGTGTTGAATGCCCACAAACAGGATCCTAGCATATATCCTCGGACAGTCAAGGTGTTGCAGGAATGTAGTGCAGTCCAATGTTGACGGCATCATTCACTGACCTGTTTGCTCTGTAAGCAAACTGCAGGGTGTTCAGCAGGTGTTCACACCACTCACCTACCCCAGCCAGACAACAACTGCCTCCAACACCTCCAACAATCCCAGTTTACCATCTCTCCCTGATACACATGCTGCACTCACAATACACAAAGAGGATGTGAGCCAGCTATTCAAGAAAAAAAAAGCCAAACAAAGCACCAGGCCCAGACGACGGCGGTGTTCCTCCTAGATATTCCACAATCAAATCTGAGTGTTATTATTTAAAAAGTGGAAGTGTTTAGGAACCTCAGCAATGAAGTCTCAGACAAGGTAAAGTTACAGAGCAGGTCACTGAGTGCACACTGTGTAAAAGTCATAAACACTCTACTGACTTTAATAACACTCTAATAACTGCAGAGTTCCAAACCTCTTCTGGCATTAACATTAGCACAAAAACTGTGCACCAGGAGCTTCATTGCATGGACTTCTTTTGCTGAGCAGCTGCATGCAGGACTTATCATTAAGCACAATGGGAAGTGTCAGATGGAGTGGTGTAAAGCACACAGCAGTTGGACTCTGGAGCAGTGAAAACATGTTCTGTGGAGTGACTAATCACACTTCTCTATCTGGCAGTCTGGACATGTCTGGGTTTGGCAAATACCCAGAGAATGTTAAATGTCTGACTGTAGTGTGCCAGCTGTAAACTTTGGTGGATAAAGGATAATGCTATTGGGTTGTTTTTCAGTGCTTGGCCTATAGACCTCTCAGTTCCAGTCTATGGAAATATAAATTTTTAGAATATTAAGACATTTTAGACAATTGTATACTTCCGACTTTATGGGAACAGTTTGGGAAAGGCCCTTTTCTATTCCAGCATGACTATACCCCAGTGCACAGTTCCCAGGGGGCAGCCATGGGGAAGGGACCGGTTAGGGTCCCAGGTTTGATCCCCGCCCAGGGCAAGACATGACTGAGGTACCCCTGAGCAAGGTACCCAACTGCTCCCAAATGTGTTCACGGCCCCCTAGTGTTCACTGGTGTGTGTGTGTGTTTCACTGCACAGATGGGTTAAATGCGGAGGTCACATTCCTCTGTATGCAAGCACAGTAGGCAAAATAGTTAACTTTCACAAAGCATGGATCATAAAGGCATGGTTGGGTGAGTTTGATGTGGAAGATCTTGACTGGCCCAAACAGAACATTGCCCTTATCAAACAGTTTTGGGTTGCTCTAGAATGGGCCAGGACCTCTTGTCCAGCATAAATGCTCTTCTGGATGAATGAGAAATAAAAATCCTACTTCACACAGATTTACTCCAAAATCTTTCCAGAAGGCTTTCCCAAAAGAGTGGAGCTCCATATTAATACCTATGGATTTAGAATGGAACATCATAAAAGCTGATGTAATGTATGGGTGTCCCAGTACTTTCGTCTATAAAGTCAAAATACATTTAATTGTATGTTGGGGCAGCACGTTGGTGGTGTGTGTGTGATAGACAGCTCCAGGGTTCAGGGATCGATTCTTGCTCCGGTTTCTGTCTTCTGTGTTGGTTTTTCGCAAGGTGCTCCAGTTTCCTCCCACTGCTCGAAAAACACACACTGTTGGCGAGTGTGTAAGTAAATGAGTGTGTTTGTGTGGTGCCCTGTGATAGATTGGTGCATCCTGTCCAGGGGTATTCCTGCTTTGTGCCTAATGATTCTGGGCATCTACATCTTTGATTAATCTATTAATAATATTAATTAAAACATTATTGAAATGGCTCTGAGTCATGCTGTAGTAAAACCGGATCATTACTAAAATCTTGATTACACCTGAGTCTTGTTATACAAACTGAAGACTGAAGGAAACAACTTACTTGGCTGCTGAGGGAACTCTGAAACTGGCTGTGATATTTTTTTTTTTGTGGTGGATTTGAGATTAACTCTGATCACACTCGGCTGGACTCGCTTAATGACATGGCAGGTTATTTCAACACACTATTCCGCACAATTTCACCAGTCAGGAGCGCAGGACAGGCTCATTTTTATCTCCTTGTAACATGAAATGTCTTCTAAGCACGGTTAAGTAGAGTTTATTACTGAGGGACGGACCACAGACAGGTGAGCACTGACAGTCTATCCATAATTATAAAGCTCATAAACATATTAAAGAGGCCACACTAAAGATTACAGACCGGGCCGTAGCAGCAAAGATCCGTGTGTGTGTGTGTGTGTGTGTGTGTGTGTGTGTGGATCTGTATGGGGGCAGTTTTGTGGGTGTACACGTGTGCTTCTTTGTGTTTCCAGGTGTGCACATGTGCAGGTTTGTGTTACTGCGTCTCTGTGTGTGCAGGAGTGGGTGTGTTTTTGTGTGCACATGTGTGCATGTTTGCGTTTCTGTGTGTGTGTCTGGAATGTGTGTTTGTGTGTGTGTGTGTGTGTGTTTGCACGTGGGCGTGTTTGTATGTGTGTGTGTTTGCACGTCGGTGTGTTTGTGTGTGCGTATGTGCAGCTTTTTGTTACTGTGTCTCTGTGTGTGTGTGTGTGTGTGTGTGTGTGTGAGTGTTTGCAAATGCACGTGTGCATTTTTGTGTTTCTGTGTCTCTGTCTCTGTGTATATATGTATGTGTGTATGTGTGTGTGTATGTGTGTGTGTGTATGTGTGTGTGTGTGTGTGTGTGTGTGTGTGTGTTAGAGGAATACAGAGATAAGCTTTTGAAGCAGGAAGTTTGCTGAGGAAGCTAAGAAGCTTTACTGAACTCTCTTATCTCCTAAAGTAGCCTGCTGAATTACTGACAGGGCAAATTTATACAACACACACACACACACACACACACACACACACACACACACACACACACACACGCTATTACTTGTATCTCGCTGTCTTACACATTAACATTTGCCACCTTTTGCTTGGATTTGGTTAAACACTCTCAGAGCTAAGAGGCAGAAGTCATATTCTTTAGTTAATGGACTCGGCCTGGAGTTTTCAGTGTGTGTGTGTGTGTGTGCGTGTATGTGTGTGTGTGTGTGTGTGTGTGTGTGCATGCACTCTTTGCATGCTAGACTGGATATTTGACGCCTGTCTGAGAGATTGGTTTCTGGCTGATAGAGGGTGAGCTCTTGAAGATCAGAGGCGGGAGTACTTCAGCATACACAATATGTGTGTGTGTGTGTGTGTGTGTGTGTGTGTGTGTGGAACACATTTTGTCTATAGGTTGTGCAAAGCAACTAGAAATGTAACACAAACTATGAATTATGATCTTAGTTTGCAGTTTGATTTGATAAACAGAAAGATTACATTACATAAAGAGGTTCCATAATGAAAAAAAACTGATAACAGGAAACAGGAAATGAGGCTCAGTCATACACAATACAACTCAAATGAATTACAATAAGGAAAAGAGACAGAACACAGTACAGGTGCACACATTAGGAAAATAAACCAATGGCAAGACAGGGGCGGGACACAGGACTGGAACCAAAACAAAGGGACGTGACCGTGACAGAGAGAGACAGAGGGAGGGTGTATTATAGAGACCATGAGATGAAGGACGAGGAGGAGGAGGACAGAACTTATTTACTTCAGGATGTTTTCCTGATAGTGAGACTTATGCTGCATTCACACCAGGAGCGAAGAGACATGACAAAGCGGCCTGTACTCATACGAACTTCAATGAGAGCCGAAAGGAAGCACCAACGTGGGTGATCATAGAAATGACGATGAGCAACCAGCGGTCTGGGCAACAAGAGGTGTGGTTGGTGTGGTACATTGGTAATGTCATTGGCTTCCATGTGAGAGACCTGGGTTCTATTCCCATTCTGGGCAGCCAGTCTGTACTACACCAATATGGGTCCTTGGGCAAGACTCCTAACACTACGTTGACCTACCTGTAATGCCTGTAACCTTGTAAGTCGCTCTGGATAAGAGCGTCTGCTTAATGCCGTAAATGTAAATGTAAGAGGTGGAAAATCGCTGCTGGTGTGAAGACAGGGTTTAGAGACACCTAACAGCTTTGTCCCATTCCACCCAGAACAATCATCATTGTCATCATCATCATTCAAATTTAAAAATACATTGAGGTAGAGAACTCATCTGTGACAACCTAGCCAAGTAAATGAAATCAAATAAAAACCCTACCTGGCAGGTGGCATAAATTAAGAAGCAAGAAGTAAAATTGATAAAGAAAAGGCTTAAAGTTCACTATGATAAGTATTTATTATAAATATCAGCAGTAATAAGTCTTACAGCAGAATAATAAAGAGTCGTAGATGTTTAAAATAATTATCATAATCCAGGTCAGATGTTTTAATATGGGGGCAGCCGTGGGCTTGTGGTCAAGGAACCAGCCTTGTAACTGGAAGGTCCCCGGTTTGATTCTCTATACCAGCAAAACATGATTAAAGTGTTCGTGACAAGGTATCTAATGCCCAACAGCTCCCTGGGTGCTGTGGATAGTGGATGATTTACTGTACAAATGGGTTAAAATCAGAGGTTAAATTCCTCTGTGTGTACAAGCACAGTGGTCAATTAGTGGTTCATTTTTTCGTGGTAAAACTGATCACTTGCTGTTGCTAATGGTGATCCAACATAGGGAAATCAACATGATGGAGAGCATAAAGATCCACTGAGAAACCACTGAGACTGATTAAATCCAGTGTCCATCAGAGCTGATCAATCCAACAAAGCAGACTTTGTATTAAAACTTTAATGAGTTTCAGTTACACATTCACACGTTTACTGTTTAGCACACAGATTTAGGGTCACAATTAATATAAGTACAAAATGTATATTTGTATTTTAGATTTCTCTTCATGTTTATAAGTTGCTTTGGGACAGGAATCCAAATTCTAAGATACTAATACTCCAATTCTGCCAATGTGTCTAGATCAGACATGGGCAAACTACGGCCCGCGGGTTATATAAGGCCTGTTTGGCTTTTTAGTCCGGCCCTCCAAACTTGTCCAGGTTATTATTAAATTAAATTTTATTATAATTAAACCTCCTTCATTTTACCTTTCCCTGTTATGCCTGTGTTTTCCCACTCTAACGACATTTACCTTTGTTTGAGTGTGACCTGTTACTGTCTACTTCACTTCACTTTTCGCTTTGCCATTTAAGCCCTTCAGTAAAATTTAGCGGACCGAAGAAAAGTAGACAGTGAGTGCCCAGCGTTTAATAAAGAGTGGACAATAAAATATTTTTTCGCTGAAGTCCGATCAATGGCTGTATGTCTGATATGCCAAGAAACTGTAGCGGTTTTTAAAGAAT
>JAOVVF010000048.1:5106508-5119245 GCA_028565595.1 Duopalatinus emarginatus
AGAGAGAGAGAGAGAGAGAGAGAGAGAGAGAGAGAGAGAGAGAGAGAGAGAGAGAGAGAGAGAGAGAGAGAGAGAACGAGAGAGAGAGAGAGAGAGAGAGAGCACAAAGGGGACAGATGGTTTAATAACACGTGTTTGACAGAATTTCTTTGATTCATTCATACACACACACACACACACACACACACACACACGTCTCCCATGCCCCTTTTCTTTAAAGGATGTGTCAATTTGCTGAAATGTGCAGCTGAGATCAGTGCTCTCAGCCCTCTATGCCCCCCCCCCTCTCTCTCTGTCACTCTGACCCCCCCTCCCCCTCTCCATTTTTCACTGCAAAGGTTTTACTGTAATGTGTATATGGTTAATGAATAAAAGGATTCTCATATCATTTGAATGGCAAAAAAGAAAGAAAATTTCAGGAGAAATTTCAGGCTGCAAAGACTTACATTTTCAAACGAATCACTTTCACATAAACCACATCAAATAAATCACATGTACACATTTTATTACTTTTTAAAATAAATGACATTATCAAATAAATCATTCTTAAATTAATCAGAAGTATAAATGAATCAATTTCAAATAAATCAGATTTACATTTTAATCACTCAATTAATCTCCATTTCAAATGAATTTCATTTCAGTGAATCACATTTACAATTGAATCACTTATTCATTCGAATCACCTTATCAAATGAATAACATTATCAAATGAATCACTATCAAACGAATCACACCTACAATTTAATCACCTTTTTTTTTTTAAATGATTCACGTCAAATGAATCACATGATCAGATGAATGACTACCAAATGATGTCTGTCTGTCTGTCTGACTGTCTGACTGTCTGTCTCTCCCTCTCTCTCTCTCTCTCTCTCTCTCTCTCTCTTTCTCTCTCTCTCTCTCTCTTTCTTTCTCTTCTTTACTTCACACTCTAACACTAAAACTAAAACTAACACGTTCCCTCGTTCTCCATATGGCCTTGGTCACCATGGAAACCGTTGCATTTAACACCTCGCCTCCACCGTAACTGTGTGCGCCCGCGTTTGCATACACATATATGTTTCTTTGCCCACACATAAAAACTCGGCCTTCAGACTCTCTCTCTCTCTCTCTCTCTCTCTCTCTCTCTCTCTCTCTCTCTCTCACACACACACACACACACACACACACACACACACACACAGAGACAGTTAGATTGTTCTCAGTTCCATGATTTTAAATGTCATTTTGACCTTTTCCATGAATATTTTCATTTAATAAATAAAAAAGGTATGTGTGTGTGTGTGTGTGTGTGTGTGTGTGTGTGTGTGTTTCATTCATATGTTAACCAGCCTTGTCATTATCACAGCTTACTAATACTGAGTGCTGGCTGAGACCTACAGAGACAAAATTAATACATAAAATAATTATAAAATGATAAATTCATAATAATACATATAATATATAAAATATAAAGTAACATATAAAATAATATCCCAGTTATTTTAGTTATATTATATTATTTTAGTGGTTTTGTTGAACTGAGTCAGTATGTTTAGTTGTGTAGTCATTGTGTAGTGGTTGTGTAGGTGTGTAGTTGGGCTGTTGTGTTGGTCCGGCTGTATTCTACAGTGCATGTGTCTCCAGTGTGTTTATGAGACTGGAGATGCAGCTCTGTTGGAATAACAACCAGAACCGTTATCATCCAAACAGTCTACCTAAGGGCAGTGAGCGTGTTTGTGTATGTGTGCATGGGAATATGTATGCACTGAAGAGCCAGAAAAACTGGTCCACTAGTATAATACTTGGCAGGGGCATGGTGCGCGGTCGCCCCACAGCAAGACGATTTGGGTTCGATTCCCGGTTCGGAAAGTTCCGTATGTTCTCCCTGTTCTTGAGTGGGTTTCCTCTGGGTACTCCAGTTTCCTCCCGCAGTCCAAAGACATGCACGTTAGGTTGATTGAGTGTGTGTTGGCCATGCAATTAATTCGCGATTTATGCCAGGTTTGGCGTGCCTAATTTGCACGTTGTGGACAATATGAAGAAGATAAAGAAGAAGAATGACCACCATCCTTCCTGCAGAACGCTCCACAGTTTTGGTGTACTCTAAGGTGTAGGATTTCTGTGTTCTACAGCACCTTGAATGGCATCCCAATGCTGCATGCCTTTTAAACTGCTGTAATTTGGTCAATTCTTGAGCTACAATGTCAGAGTTGTTGACTTGTGGTTAAGGAGTCTGCCTTGTGGCCAGAAGGTTCCTGGTTTGATCCCCTCTTCTGACAAGACACGACTGAATTGCCCTTGAGCAAGGCATCTAACCCTTGGATAAGGGTTGCCCACCGCTCTGGGCGAGTGTGTTCACGGCCCCCTAGTGTGTGTGTGTTTCAATGCACAGATGAGTAAAATGCACAGGTCAAATTCTAGTCTTGTCTGTATTTCAGCATTTCAGAAACAACTGGCCAGTTGTCATGGTAATGGCGGAATGTGTAGTTGTATTTGTCAAGGTTGTTTGTAGAACCCCATAACAGAGGGTTCTCCTGTTATTAAGTGTTCCACATTAAAGGAACCCCAAATCTCAGATGAAATGCACAGAGATTCCAGATGGTGTTAAACTGGAGTGTGTGTGTGTGTGTGTGTGTGTGTGTTTGTGTGTGTGTTTTATTTAGCACCAACTCTCTTTGACATTTGTTATTTAAATTAGCGGAAGAAAGGTTTAGCAGCAGGGCGGTGCTCAAAAATAAATAACAATACCGAACAGTCATTCCTGCTGTTCTCTCAGTGTGTGTGTGTGTGTGTGTGCGCGCATGTTCTGTTCTTTATAATATCCGATGTCCTAGATTTTTAATGTTCCTTACAAAACCTGAGCCAAGCGCACGCATTTCAGTTCGCTTTAAATCCCGAAATAAAAGAAATTATTTCAATCTAAACGCAATACTGAGGTCTACAAGTTCCTCCTCTTTCAGCTTCTCCATCACACTCCATCTCCTTTCTTTTTTATTTCTCTTCTCAGCTGCCAACCTCGCACTAATCCCTTGATTTCTGAGGATTTTCTGCAATCTGAAATCTGGCAACATCTGCTTTATAATCTGCTGTAGCAAACTCAATGGATTAGACAGAAGCGAGACCGCAAATCTCCTCTAAATGTTCTCCTTCCGCTCGCTCACACTGCGAGACCAGAGGATTTTCTTTCTTTGCCAAAGTAACAAGTTATGTTTTTAAAATTTGCTAAAAAAATGAAGTGAAAGTGAACTATTTGCCTACTGTGCTTGCATACAGAGGAATGTAACCTCTGTATTTAACTCTTAGTGAACACTAGGGGGCAGTGAACACACATGACCGGAACAGGGGGCAACCCCAAACCACAGTAACTGGGGAGCAGTTGGGGGGTTAGGTGCCTCGCTCAAGGGCTCTCAGTCATGTCCGTTGCAGGGATCAAACCTGGGATCTACCAGTCACAAGACTGGTTCCCTAACCACAAGGACACGGCTGCTGAATCAAACACCACAAGCCTATAGTAAATCTAAAATAGCTACTTCAAATATTAAAAATAAGACCATAATTTAATAACACTGACAATAACAAAAGTCATGGGATAGCAGTATTGTAAATTGATTATGACCTGGCGTTACATCAGGAGAGGGCTTGGGATTGCTTACACCTGTATAAGTTGTGAGGTGTTATCTTGTGAGTGAGGCTGAACACCTGCCAGCTTGTTCATGGTAAGGCGATGTGAATTAGCAGCATTCAAATGAGGCATAATCCCTCGATCTAACGTGTCACGTGTGTACTGGGAATACGTCATAGAAGGCATTACCACCCACAGTGGCCGCTCACAGGTATTTATTGATTGTGACTGGTGGCATCTGGCTAGCAATGACGCTGGCAGAAATCACATATACAGTTGATGCAGTAAGCCTCACCCACAGGTCAGTGAATCATTCCCTCTGGGTACTGCCGGAGTTGTAGTCCTCAGATCCAAACTCAGGACTACAACTCCCAAGGAGCCCAGGGGCAATTAGGTTCGATGAAGAAAACCTGACTGAGTCTCTATTTAAGCAGGGATTCAGCCTGGCCTCTTTGTCACATCTTTAGTTTTCTGTGATCTTTTGCATGAGGTAAAGTCAGGGAAAGTGGTAACAGTGGACCTCATAGAGGGTCATTGGTAGCCCCCATGGTGTTTCCATCAAACCAAATTACCCAAGGGCTCCTTGGGAGTTGTAGTCCTGTGTCTGCACCATGGACTACAACTCTCGTGGCACCCAGAGGTGACCGGCTGAATAGGTCGGTTTTCTCTGGTGGTGGAATCGATGGAATCGACTGGCCCCTAACATGGTGAGCATTTGAAAGCCAAATTATGATTAGGGAACTCATCTGAGTTTGGGGTTTGGTACCAGCTACCAGATCTCAGGATTGTGAAAAAACAAAAAGTGAACTGTTGGCGTATTGTGCTTGCACACAGAGAAATGTGACCTAGTGAACACACTTGCCCAGTGCAGGGGCCAGCCCCAAACCACAGTGCTTGGCGACCAGTTGGAAGGTTGCAAGGATCAAACCCGGGACCTTTCGGTCACAAGACCAGTTTCCTAGCCACAAGCCCCATGGCTGTTGTGGACTGAGCTGCAGGATTTATGCTACTCACTGCCTATGGAAGCTTGTGGAGTCCATTTCTGCAGTCCTGAGCTCCCTAGATTAGACTGATGTACCAAATGTTATACTATTTTAAAGGGTTCTAGACTGGACTGTTTTTGTGTATAGAAAGAAAAACAGACGTGTTCTTCCCACTGCAGTGAGGTCAAGTTAAATGTTCTGAGGTTTACACCAAATAATGTATTACGCATGCTAAAATATTCAGAGAGACAAGAATCAGGGGACGTTATATCATCCGTCTGATGCAGTTTTGCTCTAACAGGAGCGTTCAGATGGGTTCTAAAAGGCCAATCACCACAACAACAAAACACACAGACAGACAGTATCAGGACCCATCGGGGCTGTTTTACAGACGGAGATTATAAGTTTATAAGTTAATAAAGTGAATTGGACGGGGATTGAAGCTGAAGGTGAGGGATTTGTAGGGGTGACATTAGGAAATAAGAGAGGGCAGAGACAATTGATCCCTCCAGGCATGGCATAACTTATGGGTTTGGTATTAAAATTGAGGTGTGAATTGTGTGTTAATAATGTCAGGATAATGAAGTACAAGCCAGGGAAGAGAGAGAGGGAGAGAGAGAGAAAGAGAGAGAGAGAGATTGTGTAGGTCAGGGATAACTGGGGTTTGAATCGTCTTGTGCATTTACTTCTGGAAAAACTCCTCAATAGAGACACTTACATCAGTAATACATCATACATCACTATACAGTGCATCAGAGTGCGGATGATGAGAAGGTGTTAAGGTGATCAAGGTTCACTACATATAGTTTGCCAGAAAAACAAGTACAGACACACCTATGCTAAATACATAGGCTGGCGGTGGCTCTGTAAGGGTGTGGGTTTGTTTAGCTGGCATTCAATGGGACCCCTGGTACATCTACAAATGTCTCTGACAGGTGATCACTATGCATGCGTCCTTTTTGATGAGTTACACCAGTTCATGTCTTGTATTAATTCGGATGGGTTTGGCCTCTTCTAACAGGACAATGCACCACCACACACGTCTAGAGACACCAAATTATGGTCAGAGGAACACTCATGTGAGTTTGGGGTTTTGCCATTCACACCAGATCTCAATATATTTACATTATATGAAGTGGCAGAAAAACTGGTACACCAGTCTAATACATGGTAGGTCACCTATGAGGCATAGACTCCACAAGTTTGTGGAAATATTCTGTAGGTAATGAACACCGTACGTCCAGATGTGTTCATTAGAGATTGAGATCTGACGTCTTCCACAAGACATGGGCTTACTGAATGGTGTGATTAAAATAAACCCGTTGTAAATACTATGTTAGAGCCTTCAGACGTATCAGATCTCAATCCAGTTGAGCACCGAGAGAGATTTCACAGAGAGCCGTGTGTTAGACAGTGTCTCTAACATCATCATCATCATCAGTGTTCATCACTCCAGTTCAATTCCAGAGACTGGTAGGACTATGTGGTCTAACACACTTTACTCTGTTTTTTTCCTTTAATTTGTCACCCAGCTGTATGTAACTGTATGTAGGCTTTAGGCTTTGCTGTGGGTGTTCTCTGAAAAAAACCTCATTTTCGTCTCCTGTTGAACTGAAGGTCGTGCTGCACTGCGTAGTCGTATAGTAAAGCAAACAACGGCTGTGACTTGACCCGACGCCTGCGTGCATTGTGGGTAGAAATGTGCCCAGCCAAAAACATTAGGCACTAATAAGTCAGAGGAGTTTTAAACAGAGTTTAGGAAGAAGGGCTTGCTGAAAATTATGGACTTGAATGGAGTGTTGGAGGACTAAAAATGTAGCACATTTAATTAGACATAATTGCTGCCGCATGCACAATGTACACAAACATGACGCACGGCACACGAGCATGTTTACATAACCCCAGGAACGGCGCTGTTCTAGATTAAATGCTAAAATAAGACTCTGTAGGTGTCGTCCTCGGCCCTTTATGTCCACCGAGGGACAGGTGTGCAGAGAGGGAATAGCATGTAGACTGTAATCACACAAGGAAAATGAAAGATGCCAGCAGGACAGAGACGTGGCTGGAGATTTGAGGAACAATTATTCATGGAAAAAAAACACAGGGATAAAAGACGGAGATGGAGATGAACGTAGGATGAATGACACACACACACACACACACACATACATAAACGCCCACCAGTCCATCGTCCTGAAGATCAATTACAAACAGCACAAGGTCGTCGACAGTACCCAGGCTTTCTGCTGTTTAATATGTATAGGCTCCAAACAAAGGGTTCCTCAAGGGTCCTTTAAGGTCTTACTGGATAATGAAGGGTTCTTAACTTCAGCTTCACTTGAGGAAAAAGGGTTCTTCAAGGGTTTATTGGATAATTAAAGATTCTTGGCATCATAACCTGAATTTTAGATGGTAAATAAACAACAAGTTATGACTAGTAACTCGAACCCTTGTGGGTTTTTTTTTCCAAATTTATTATTTCCTTTTTTTCACTGTCGTGCCAGAAAAACTGGTGCACCTCTAATACTAAAAATATTTGGTAGGTCCTCCATAGGGCATTGATTCTCAGGCTTGTAGATTGTGTTGGCAACACTTCCTGTGTGTGCACAATACATATGGCAGCCCAGATTAGTGTTAGATAACATTGCGATCTGGTGGTTGGTGTGGTACAGTGGTAACATCATTGGCTCCCATGTGAGAGACCTGGGTTTGATTCCCGGTCTGGGCAGCCAATCTGTGCTACACCAATAAGGGTCCTTGGGCAAGACTCCTAAAACGACTTTGGCCTTCCTGTAATACCAGTAACCTTGTAAGTCGCTCTGGATAAGAGTGTCTGCCAAATGCCGTAAATGTAAATGTCAAAACCCCAAACTTAGATGAGTGTTCCATTAACTGGGGACACTTCCTTGCAAAGTTTATGGAAAGTTTACGGAACCAGCCTGGTTAAATCCCTGCAACTGACAAGACTTGTGCAAGGCACCTAACCCCTAGCTGCTGCCTGGGTGCTGTAGATAGAGGCTGCCCACCACTCTGGGTATGTGTTCTCACTGCCCTCTAGTGTGTGTTTCACCACACAGATTGGTCAGTTCACTTTTGGTGAATGATTTGCGGCACATCGTCCTGCTGGAAGAGGCCAAAACTTATAGCTTTTACCTGTCAGAGATGTTTGACAGAACATTGGACAAAACCCCACACCATTATGGAGCCACCACCAGGCTATGTATTTAGCATAGGCTCGTCTATACCGTTTCTTCTGGTATGGTTCCACTTCAAACCTAAACATTGTGATACAGCAGTTCCTCTCAGAACAAGGTTTCTCCATGAGGGACAAACCGAACAGCTCTGTAATCTAAAGGACCAGATTTGACCTTTTTTTTTTCCTCACCAGTGATTCATGACGGCTGCTGCCACATTTAATTAGCCAGCTGCCTGTTTAACGAGAGGATCTATAACCACAATCTATTCAGCCGCTCATGTGATGGAGCTCATACACACTTCTGGGTCGACATGTGTGGCCTTTTTGTCGAGAGTCTAAATGACAGGCTTTGTGAATGTGACCTGACCCAGGCCTCATTAGGTAAAAGTGCACACGGTGACATTTACGGCAGCGATTTACAGTTGTCACCTGCCCCAGAGCTGCTGAAATTTAGATTGTGATTGGTCAGAGGGTGTTGTTGTATTTTCTAAATCAGCAGCTCTGACACTCTGAGGCTGGTGTAATCTCAAAATCTTAAATAGCTGGTAAACCGCTTTGGTGTAAGGGGAATAAAACACATGGGGATGTGCTGTTACAGGAAACTAATCTGTCACTCAGTCTCTCTCTGTCTCTGTCTCTCTCTCTCTCTCTCTGTCTCTCTCTCTCGCTGTCTCTCTCTTCATTTTCAGGAGACTAATTAATCGACACCCCAGATAAGAATAGCAATCAAACTGAGTGCTGTGACATTTGAAGGACAGGCATGCAATGAATATTTAACACACACACACACACACACACACACACACACACACACACACACACTGCCTTCTGATACATTAGCATCAGTGTTTATCTTTTCTGTCTGTCATCATTCATTCCATTTCCCCCCTGTGTGTATTTAATCCTCTCGCTAGCCGTCATTTTATTACATATTTTCTACAATAAAAAAAATAGAAACAAACAAAAATAGTTGTTTACTTGCTGGCTGTGGTTGCCCTGAATCAGTTCGATTCGTCCTTAAGGCACATTGTGTGTGTATGTGTGAGTGTGTGTCAGAGAGAGAGAGAGAGAGAGTGTGTGTGTGTTTGTAATGGTGTGTTTAAGGGGCTCTTTTTAAAAGGGCCTCAGTCAATTCAACCTCAGTAAATTGAAAGTGGGATCAATGTGGAGGATTGAACCTGCTGTCAGGCGAGAGAGAGAGAGAGAGAGAGAGAGAGAGAGAGATAAAGGTTTAGGTTTGTTCCGTATTTTATCTGTCTTTTTTTTATTTATATGTTGAATATTTTTCTTTTCATCCATCAATTCACTTATATTTTCAGAAACTCATCTCTCCATCCAATGATCATTCATCCATTTATCCATCAACCCATCTATTTATCCATGCTTCCATCCATCCATCACCCATATTTTAATGATTCCAAGCATGAATTCACCCATCCATTTACTGTATACATAGATCTGTAACTTCTACCTGCTCATTTGCTCATTCATTTCTCTAGCCATGGATTTATCCATTCATCCACTCATCAGTCCATCCATTCATACTCTGCACATTTTACATTTATTTTTTATTTATATGAGTGGATACAGATGGAGTTCATCCGTATTAATCAGCAGACAGATTCAAAACAGGAGGCAAACTGTTAGTCATAAAACAGGCACAGTTCAGACTAAGAGCACAAAACTCAAACAAATCCAAAAATGTAAAGAATGAAAACTTAGTAACCGCCTCCAACTATCCAACTAACATCCACGCCTTGATGCCTTGGACCAGGGCATTTGTGGTGAAGCGCAGGAAACTGTTGGAACTGAGATAGGGGTGAGATAAGTTCCCCCTTGGCAGGGACTCAGCACTGTTCCTTACACCTATTCCCAGTCTATGAGATACTTGAGCCACTCATCTGTTGTTCGTCTGTTTCCAAACCAGTGATGACGAGTCAGGTAGTCAGTGGGATTATGGGCTGCATGGTGGAGTGACACAGGGAGTTCTGGGTAAACTATGTCCAAGGAAGAAATTTGATTCTCAGCACAGTAGGTGTGGAGAAACTGTCTGATTTTTGGTTGGCTTGCTCAACCTGCCTATTGGACTATGGGTGATATCTTGAGGTGAGGTTGACCGAGACAATCAGCTTCTTAAAACTAGACTTGAATCAGGGCTCACTGTCATTTACAGTGCCCTCTGAGATCCAATAGTGAGGACTGTAGTGACCTGTGACTGGGGGGAACCCAGATGAAGACTTCTCAAAGATCTAAGACGTAAACTGTGCTGGGGGGACATGAGGCTGATCATGTTATATTGGATTTCTCAGCTGCTGTCCCATTCAATAGTTCCAACAAAAAAAGCAAAGCAGGCAGGATGGTGTCATTGTTGGTGTTCTTGATGGATATTAGCATGACAATGCAACAGCTTTAGTATTCTTGGAGCCAAGACAATGTGAAGTGAAGCAAGGAAAATAATGCCCACTGGGCTTGATATAGGCTTTCAAGGTTTTTGTGGACTGTATAAATCACAAAGGGGTGCACAGAATCTTCCAGTCTGTTCTTTCACTCCTCCAAGGTTAGTTTAATGACCAGAAGCTCAGGATTATCAATGATAAAAGGTTCTTTTTGTTTGTGTCTTGGAAAAGATGGCCACTGGGTGTGTCTTCTGTTTGTCCTTAAAGCATTGTTGCAATATGGTTCCTATTGCAGCATCTAAAGTGCATTGGTGAGCATAGCTGCCTTCTAAGTAGTTGATCCAGGTTCGGTTCCCGGCCAACGCACAGGTTTTGTGGGTAGCCATGTGGTTAGATAACAGGTCTTGTGAACAGAAGGTCTAGGGTTTGATCCCTGCAACGGACAAGACATGACTGAAGTGCCCTTGAGCAAGGCTCTTAATTCCCCAACTGCATTCTGGGTGCCATGGTTTGGGGCTAGCTTGCTGTACAGTGGCCTAGACGGCCTTCTTCTACGGTGGCCGAGTGGACATGTAATGTGATATGCAGTACATTCCGGAGTAGGAGCGGCAAAAAATTAAAACTCAAACACATTTTAAAATCGATTTTTGGGGATTTTTAATCAGTTTAGTATTGCCAGGACTAGAAATCACGATTTTTTTTAAAGAATCGATTTTTTAAGCGCCCCCGCCCCTTCTCTCTTTCTCTCTTTTTCTCTCTCTTATTACCACTTGGAGTCTCACAGATGTTTTAATATGTCATTTACTGACTTGTTTCACTAACAACCGGATTGTCTGAACCGCCGCTCTAATCATCAGACTCATTACCCAAACATGTTTAATGATGATTAGCGCCAAAGGGCAGGGGACACCGGTCAATGCCCTTCCATCACACTGCACCGCGATGTAGCCAGGCATGAACATATGGAAATGAGAATGTGTGTGTGTGTGTGTGTTTAGGGTCAAATGACCTCATTGTCAGCCTTCAGCTGAGGCGTTAGTATCACACTTCCTGCTGCTTTGTTAAACTTTAACCTTTAACCAACCTCCTCATATCTTAGTTGCTTATGTTGTTTTTTTTTCTTTTCCCCCAGGATGCATTGCTGCGGTTGGCCTCCATTGTTGATGCCAGCAGCCTCCGGGCAGTCATTAAAGAGACACTGGAGGCTGTGCTGCCAAAAGTGGTATGTACAGTAACAGTCACATACACACACACACACACACACATGTTTTTTTTTTTAATTGGATAACTGTTGCAGCAGCTGTCCAAATTATAGTGGGCTGCATTTAAATGAGACATTAGTACACAGACGGATTTATATTAAGAAAGTAAACAGATATGTATATCTTATGTAAATGTTACATAAATATGGGGTAGGAGGTAGTAGACAGGGTTTGTTCATTGAAGCACTTCTTCAGCACATATAACATAACATGTCAAATGACTCAGATTCGTTATATAATCAGATGCAGATTCAATTCATAAATCAGATGCAGATTCAATTCATAAATCAGATGCAGATTCAGTTCATGAATCAGATGCAGATTCAGTTCATGAATCAGATGCAAATTCAGTTCATGAATCAGATGCAGATTCAATTCATGAATCAGATGCAGAATCGTGTCGGAATTGTTCATATACAGTCACAGATTCATTCATGAATCAGATGCAGATTCATTTGTGATTCTGATGATCTGATCTGGATTTGTTCGTGAGTCACAGAATTTGATTTATGAATTAGACAACCAATCGTATTCAGACTTGTGTAAAATAGTAGTCAGAATACAACTGCCTTCAATTAATGTGCCTCTGTTTAATCCCATATAAAGCTCAGATGTTCCTGAAATTTACTTGGTTACATCTTGTAGCAAATGCCATGGACCACAAAGAGCTTAGAAAGCATCAAAAGGATACAAAGAAGGATATAATTAAATATATTTAAATTAAATAGGGCATTAAATATACCATGGAACACGGTGAAGACGGTTATCAAGTGGATCAAATATGGCACACCAGTGACATGACCAAAAACTGGGTTATCCCTCTAAAATTGATGAAAATCCAATATCATTGTACGTCACCAAAAGAACATCAAGTTGGGGGGGTTAGCCCTAGCTTAGTGTTTAGAGAACCGCTCTTGTGACTGGAAGGTCCTAGGTTCGATCCCCTCCCAGGGCACTGAAGACTGAAGTGCCCTTGAGCAAGGCACCTAACTCCCCCAACTGCTTCCCGGACGCCGTGGTTTGGGGCTGCTAACCCTCCAAGCACCACCCCCACAAACTGTGACCTGGTCAAGTATGTCAATGAATCCAATAGAAAACCTTTGGGGCATTTTAAAGAGAAAGGTAGAGCAACACAACCAGTCCAAAAGGCTGGTGACGGTTGTAATGATCCGAAGAAGGCAGACACATGCAGGTAATTAAAAGTGTAAGGGCTTTCAATAATAAGACGCTGGGACAAAAACGTAGTCGAAAAACAGGCGAGGGTCAAAATCCAGAATACACAAAGATGCCGAG
>JAOVVF010000048.1:5169973-5189149 GCA_028565595.1 Duopalatinus emarginatus
CTAAGCATTGTTAAACACATCATTGTAATATTTATTGCCTACAGAATATTTCCGCAAGCTCGTAGAATCGGTCAAGTATTCGACTGGTGTATCAAAAAAAAAACAAAAAAAACTGGTACACCAGTCTAATATTTGGTAGATCCCCCACAGGAGTGTAGGACTGCAGAAAAAGAGCGGAGCATGGGCTCCACGCTGCTGTCGTAAGAACACATTTGAAATGGTTGTATGAGGAAATCCAGATTTCTACTTCTACCTCACAAGTTCCAACTTTTAAACCGTGTTAAAAATCAATGCTAAATCCAGATTACACCCTTTAGAAGCTCTCACAGATGTCTATCTCGACACTAAACAACATGTGAGCAGACGTGTTGAAACGTCCGGTTTAGTGAACAGCATGACTGAGTGTCCGCTTGTGTGCAATTAAAAAGACATGTTTTTAATCAAGGGCACTACAAAGGCTTTGGAACAGAGCTGGGGTTTAAACACAGAACCTTCTGGTTAAAGTGGTGTGTGTTAGCATCGTGTCAGTTCGAGCAGACGTTTCAAGGTCCTTTCATCTAGAATATATTGTACACTGAATTGCCAGAAAAACTGGTACACCAGTCTTAATACCTTCACGAGCTTGTGGAAATATTCTGTAGGTAATGGACACCAGACTTCCTGCAGAATTCCACAATTCTGTTGTATTCCGAGGTGTTGGATTTCTGTGTTCTACAGCATATCGCATGGCATCCCAGATGTGTTCGATAACGTTGAGATCTGATGACTCTGTGTTCCTCTAGTCATAATTTGGTGTCTCTAGATGTGTGTGGTGGTGCATTGTCCTGTTTGGAAAAGGACAAACCCATCAGAATGACTACAGGACACAGGCAAACTTGTGTAACTCGTCAGCCTGTCATGGAGCTGGTTATGTCCGAAATCTTACAGTTTTACATCTGACTGGTACAAACTGCTAACACTGGAGACTCCTTCCATAAACGACAAACATCTCGTTACAGAAAACCTCATCATTACTACAATACATTTTTAAACCCGCTCATGTAAAGTGAATCTTGGTCAAGTCCCTGTGTGTAAGTTGCTATGGAAACGATTACATACCAGAACGAGCACACTGACCATGTAATTTAGAGCTGTCCGAGGTGCTGTTACAGAAAACCTTCTGACCAATCAGGTGACAGAATTCATCAGCAGTGTAGCGTCATACAAACTGAAAAGACATTACAGAGACCTGAGTGAGGCTCGAACCCACAACCCCAGATTCACTGGAGCCTTAGAACCGAGTTACACAGCTGTGAGAAATAAAAATTCAGTGAACATACTATACAGTGATGTAGACGGATAACAAGAACGCCAGGTGTATGGTGTCACTCAGGTGGAACTCTAGTGTCCTCTAGTGGACGTCTAAGGAAGTAACTGTGTGTGTGTGTGTGTGTGTGTGTGTGTGTGTGTGTGTGTGTGTGTTTGAACAGAGACATCACTTTGCTCAGGCTATTGCCATCCTGAACACTCAGGGCTGCAACATATTTGAGAAGTTCTCCAGAAAGGTATGTATTATTATTATTATTATTATTATTATTATTATTATTGTTATTATTATTACACAGTGGAACTCCACATCTCACTGATTGTACTATATTATGTGGTCTATTAAAACCAGTACAGCTCTAGATTAGATTATTTTACTATCATTTATTTACTATTTTAATATATATTTATTAATATGAAGGTTGGTTTCAATATTATTATTTTTTTTTATTGGGTAATTATTAATATGGCATGGTTCTACAGGTGAAAGGTCGTTTTTGGTTTAACAGTAGAAACCATGACTCATAAAGTGAACTATGACTGAACAGTTTTACTCTTCATCAGTCCATCAGTGTCCATCAGTGACCAGTTGACCAAATCAGATCCCAGACTTATATTAAATTTCCTGGTTACATCCTTGCACTTTTTTTTTTATGTATTCAGTTAATTCATTTTATTTGTAAAGCACTTTTAACAATGGACATAATAAGGAAATAAGGAAACAGGTTCCACATTTATATAAATTTTATATGATGAGATAAGAAGCCAGTGGTGACACTCCATAAGGACAAACTCCCTGAGATGACAAGAGAGGAACCAGACTCATAAAGGCAGATATAGCAGGGAGATCATTCTAGAATTGCAGTATGGATCTCACCGAAACAAGGGAGTAGGTGTGAGTTTGACATTTTTTGAAAGGGGGTCATTTGTTACTATAAAAGTCCAGGATACTACAAATCAAAGTACACCTAGTATGCTATCATAACTAGACGACATAAACAAGCTGATTTATAGTAATAATCAGTCGTGGTTGTTATGCCTTGTGCTCTTGAGTCTGACGTAAATTTCAAAGCTGTGAAAACTAACTTCCTCTGTGGTGAAGGCTGAGGCCAGTAACTGGAGGATATTTTTGAACAGGCATCTCAGCACAAGTCTTAACAAAAGCTAAACAAGACCCACTAAAATCCAATACATAACATAGCATGGAACACTAAGTTAGTTCGATTTGCTGACTTATTTTTAGAATAAACTTTTTTTTTAACTCCCCGCAGTAAAACTTTTGGGTGGGACAAATCCTCTTAACCGGTTCTTACACTTTTGCACCCAAATGATAATGGGTTGCCTGTTGGGTTGCCTGTTGGGTCACCTGTTGAGTCACCTGTTGAGTCGCCTGTTGGGTCGCCTGTTGAGTCGCCTGTTGGGTCGCCTGTTAGGTCACCTGTTGAGTCGCCTGTTGGGTCGCCTGTTAGGTCACCTGTTGAGTCGCCTGTTGGGTCGCCTCTTGAGTTGCCTGTTGGATTGCCTGTTGGGTCGCCTGTTAGGTCACCTGTTGAGTTGCCTGTTGGGTCGCCTGTTGAGTCGCCTGTTGGGTCGCCTGTTGGGTCGCCTCTTGAGTTGCCTGTTGGATTGCCTGTTGGGTTGCCTGTTGAGTTGCCTGTTGGGTTGCCTGTTGAGTCGCCTGTTGGGTCGCCTGTTGGGTCGCCTGTTGGGTCACCTGTTGAGTCGCCTGTTGGGTCGCCTGTTGGGTCGCCTGTTGGGTCGCCTGTTGAGTCGCCTGTTGAGTCACCTTAAGGATTCTTCTCTGCCACTATTACAGCTGGTTTCTCATGAAAGATCAAATTGATATAAATGTATAATACAGATTTTACACTTCTTTAAAGCTGCTTTGGTGGACATTTAACACTGTCCACTGTGAATACAAAGTGCCATACAAATAAAATTGAATTGAATTTAATTGTTTAAATTTATTTGCTAGTTTTATTGTATTTCGATTATACAATGTGCATAAATTTGCATATTTAATGAAGCCAAAACGAGTATTAAATTAGCGTTAAAATCCGAAGTGATTATTATTTTATTGTTAATGGACTCAAGAGAAAGAACAATTGGTCATTTGTTTGTTTAACCGAGAAAAAAAACAATATTTGTTAACAAATATGCTGATTATTTCTTTAACTGATTGATTATTTTTAAAATTTTAATTCAGACATATAGATTATTAGCTATGGTTTGTTATGTCTGAGTTACACCAGTCACATTGTGTCTACATTGCTGAATTACTGCAGCTTAAATAAACATCTGTCCACACCGGACGACCGGAAATGTTCTGCCCTTCACCTAATGTTGTGCTAACATATCGACATAATTATAGCCTGCCTCGGGTTCCTGCTTTGACTACATTGTAAACCTCCAATCTTTCCTTTTATAACGTGCACTTTTAAAAAACGTGTGTATTTTTTCATGTCTGTGACGTTATAGTCTAGACACAGAAACTGCAGTAAGTCATGTTGTCGGTATGATGTTGCTGGTGCGCCTCGGGCCCTAAGACTGAAGTTAATGTTAACTGATGAGTGTTAAATGGTCTCGGTGAAGTGCAACTCAGTGTTTATAATAAGTGTGGCGTGGTGGTGCGGTTGTCAGGACTACCAGAGGATGCTGGACCTGATGAGGGACATCATACTGGCCACCGATTTGGCTCATCACCTGCGCATCTTTAAAGACCTGCAGAAGATGGCAGAGGGTAAAACACACACACACACACACACACACACACACACACACACACACACACACAAATCACATTTCTGCATGAATGTGACCTGAAACATCATCAGATTGTCACACAAGTCTTAAAAGTAGATAAAAAGAACCAAAAATAAACAAGACAAAAAGATAAGACTGTCATTTCTATGTTAAAGAAAATTATCCTATATTACACGTCTGTGAGTGGCAAAAGTACACAAACCTTCACGTTCAGTATCTGGTGTGACCCCCCTGTACAGCAGTAAGTAGAACTAAATGTTTACAGTAATTGTTGATTATTCCTGCACATCAGCTTGGAGGAATTTGAACCCATTCCTTTGTTCAAAACAGCTTCAACTCTGTTATGTTGCTGGGTTTCCCCCCAGCTCTCTTCTACAACATTTCTGTTGGATTAACATCAGCATGTTGACTTCATTTATTCTTCTTTGATAGAATGATTAGTGTGCTCAGGGTTGTTGTCTTGCCATATGACCCAAGTTCTTTTGGGATTCTGCTCATGGACAGACATCCTATATACTGAAATATATATAGACATTAATTAAAACAAATATAGCAGCTTCATTTTGGCTTGATTTTTATTAAATTGACGGAAAAACCCGCTGACATCACTGGTGGACAGTTGTTCACTATTAGAGTCCCAAAAGAACTTTGGTCATACTGCAAGATAACAACCTTGAGCACACTAATCACTCTACCAAAGAAGAATAAATTAAGTCATAATGCTGACCTTAATCCAACAGAAATGCTGTGAACAACGCCCCGGTAAAACATCATTATGACTGACTTGGATTGGGAATTTCCCAGTTCTGGATCTTCAGATTCTAATGATATTTCTGAATTTGATGAAGAGAATGAATCTGCAGCGACAGTGGGGGTGACTGGATATCATACGGAAATTAAGCACCATTGTTTGTCAAGACACCTATGACAGTTTTCGAACAGCGCGGCTAAACAAGGGCGGGGCTTTGTCTTTTAAGCTGTATTTCTTCAATTTGTAAAAAGTAAAACATTTTCTGACTATCGATTATCACAAGTTAGGAACTCAAATTCCTCTATATTTATGTTTGACACTTTTATATTACGTGGTGTTGAGCCTTTAAAAATTTGCTGGTATTTTTCAGAACTTGGACCAGATGCAGCAAAACTGGCCCATACCATGATACTACCACCACCACGTTTCACAGATAGGATGAGGTTTAACAGAACTTCTCACTTGAACCAAAAATATCTAATTTGGTCTTGTCCATTCACAAAACATTGTTCTAAATAGACTTCTGGCCTGTTCAGGAAACCCCACTATACACACCACTGTTGTTCATGGTTCTCCTGATGGTGGACTCACAAACATGAACCTTAGCCAATCTGAGAAAGGCCTTTTGGTGGATTTTTGACCATGTAGAGTTTTATTCCATGCTGTGCTCTTTTGTTGGTTGACTATCCTGGGGAGGGTAATAATGGTCTTTAATTTCCTTTATTTGTACACAATTTGTCAGACTGTGCATTGGTGGAGTCCAAACTCTTCAAAGACACTTTTGTAACTTTTTCCAGTCAATAAATTTTCTTCTGAGGTCCTCAGAAGCTTCTTTGTTTATGCCATGATACACTTCCCCAAACATGTGTTGTGAAGATTAGAAAATCCCTCCTTTAATTAAAACAGGGCACACCCACTCCCACCTGATTGTCATCCCATTAATTGAAAACACCTGACTCCAATTTTACCTTCAAATTATTGGCTAATCCTTACTTTTGCCACTCATAGATATGTGACACTGGATCATTTTTCTCAATAAATAAATTGGTCTGAAAAAAAGGTAGATGAAGAAGAAAATGGATGCACCTGAGCTGATCATGTCACCAATGTCTTGCAGTTGGATACAACCCCAAGAACCGGACACACCGCAGCCTGCTGTTATGCCTACTGATGACCTCTTGTGACCTCTCGGATCAGACCAAGGGCTGGAAAACCACCAGGAAAATCGCTGTGAGAGGATTACCTTTGACATTTCATACTCGCTTCAGCATTTAGATGTGAAACGTAACAGTAATGATGCAGTTGAGTGCAGAAGGTCAGTGTTGGGAGGTTATTCACAGCTTGGTGTTGACACCCGTATTAATGTCAGGTCGTCGCTACTCTGTGGGGGTTTCACCTGCTCGGGGTTGAGTTTTACTCTCAGACCTGATCTCGTTGAGCTTCACTGACCAGGCTCACACCCTCAGAGGGACTAAAGCTGACCTTCTACACTGTAACCATAAAGTAAATGTCTACCTACTGTGTCTAAATGCAGGACCAAAGAGAGCAGTTATGTATTGATGGTTTAATGCGATGGACAATCGATCCAAACTCAACAGTAGTCAGGTGTTAGTTCATGTTGTCTTTCTGTCCTGTAGGAGCTGATCTACAAGGAGTTTTTCTCTCAGGGTGATCTGGTATGTGGACGTGTTTAACTGCATGCATATACATATATACATATATATAAGTGCTTTTATTATCATTAACGTTGTGTTATAAATGTGTGTGAATAGGAGAAGGCGATGGGAAACAGGCCCAGTGAGATGATGGACAGGGAGAAGGCGTACATCCCCGAGTTACAGATCAGCTTTATGGAACACATCGCAATGCCCATCTACAAGTGAGTTAAACACACGTCTTATAAATACTACTGGAATAAATTCTACACTTAACACTTTTGTTTTCGCTCCCATTTCTAATGAGACAAACTCAAAGATCTATGACTGTTTCTATAAAGGCCAGATATTGTTCACAAATTTGTCAAAATCTGTGTTAGTGAGCACTTCTCCTTGGCCGAGAAAATCCATCCACCTCACAAGTGTGGCAGATCAGGATGCTGATTATACAGAATGATTATTGCCCAGGTGTGCCCTAATGAGAAGCCGGTGGCTTCCTGAGATGACAAAAGGAAGAAACCTTGAGAGGAACCAGACTCATAAGGGAACCCATCCTCATCTGGGTGACACAGACAGTGTGAATATAAAAACATATACAAAACAAAAATGCAGGTAGCCAGAGAATTAAAGTCTGTAATCTAATTAATGGTTTCTTCATCTGTCCATTATGGTGTATTGAAGCCCGTCCATGTCCATGGTGGGTCAGATGAGACTGTAAGAGGATAAGAGGGGTCACAGTGTACACAGGGTTTGGGGAGCAGGAGGAATTAGGACTCAGGGTTGCTGGTATCTCCTGGTGCCTCATCTGTAGCAGGTGTAGCTCATCAGAATCAGGACTCAGGCTTGCTGGTATCTCCAGGTGCCTCATCTGTAGCAGGTGTAGCTCATCAGAAAGGAAGATGAGAAGAGAAAACCGAGAGTAAAGTAATGGTCACTTTAAATATAAGGAGTGCAGAGAGCAAGCAGAAACTTCGGGAGACTAGCTAAGACAAGGGAGAACAAGAAGGTGACACAGACATGAGCTTTACAGAACTAACAGAACAGTTTATACATTTATAGAAATTTTATCCCTTTATGAGAAGCCGGTGGCGACAGTGGCAAGGAAAAACTCCCTGAGATGACAAAAGGAAGAAACCTTGAGAGGAACCAGACACAAAAGGGAACCCATCCTCATCACAGACAGTGCAATTATAAATAAAAAGTAGCCAGAGAATCAACTGAAGTCTATAATCTATGACTGTAGAAAAGGTGTTTCTACATCTGTCCATTATGGCGTGTCTATGGCTGTCCATGTCCATGTTGGTCAGATGAGACTCCAAGAAGGGAGGGGAGGTCAGAGTGGATCAGGCAGGTTTGGGGAGCAGGAGGAATCAGAAATCGGGTCATTGGTATCTCCTGGTGCCTCAGCCGTATCAGGTGCAGATCATCCAAATGGGAGGTGTCGAGAAAGGTTATGTGATCTGCCACACCTTTGAGGTGGACAGATTATTTTGGGGAAGGAGAAGTGCTCACTAACACTGATTTAGACAAATTTGTGAGCAATATTTGAGAGAAAAAGTCTTAGATCTTTGAGTTCATCTTATGAAAAATGAGAGCAAAAACAAAAAGTTTATAGGCTTGTGGTGGCTCCATAATGGTGTGGGGTTTGTTTAGCTGTCATTCCACTGGACCCCTGGTACATCTACCAACATCTCTGACTGGTGAACACTAAAAAGTGTGCCTTCTTTTGTACGAGCTGCTGATGAGTTTGGCCTCTTCTAAACCACCACACATGTCTAGAGACGCCAAATTAGGGTTACAGGAACACTGGTCTGAGTTTGGGGATTCATGATTCCCAGCCAAGTCTCGGTATCGAACACATCTGGAATGCCACGCAAGACGCTGCGGAACACAGAAATCCTACACCTCGGAATACAACAGAATTGTGAAGCATTCTGCAGGGATTCTGGTGTTCAGTACCTACAGCTTGTGAAGTCCATGTCCAATTGGGGACCTACCAAGTTTTAGACTGGTGTACCATCAGTGTTGTACGGCATCCCAGATGTGTTTGATAACATTGAGATCTGGTGACTTAGGTGTGAATGACAAAACCTAAAACTCACTAGAGTGTCCCTCCAAGTATAATTTGGTATCTGTAGACGTGTATGGCTGTGCATTGTCCTGTTGGAAGAGGACAAATAAATCAGAATGAATGCAGGACATTGAACTGCTCAGAGACGTCCCATGGAATGCTAGCTAAACAAACCATAACTACCATTATGGAGCCACCACTATAATGTGATTTTTCTGCCACTTCAATGGATGTATATATAAAAATATATAAAAACACGTCCTCTTTCACCCCATTTTCTGATAGGCTGCTGCAGGAGATTTTCCCTCGTTCATCAGAACTGTACGAGCGCGTGGCGGCGAATCGCGAGCAGTGGACCAAAGTCTCGCACAAGTTCACCATCCGCGGTTTACCCAGCAACAACTCGCTGGACTTCCTGGACGAGGAGTACGAGCTGATGCAGGCGCAGGGGGCGTTCGGGAACGACGGCCACCGCATGAACGGCTGCCTGGACGACGAGTGCAGCAAGACAGACCAATGAAACGGAACGCCTGGAAGGGCAACGTTTATTTTCACTAGGACAGACAGATTACGCCTTTGTGGCGTCTCCGAAAGGACGGCGTAGAAGGAGGAACAGACTGGGACGTGGGACGTGGTTGGAAGACTGTCGGGACACTGGAGTTACGTGGGCGGAGCTGATATGCTGCAGATAATGATGTCATTTCCTGCCATTTGAACCATTTGCGCAAGCAGAACACTTCACTCGTCACGGGGCCTGGGGTAAAGCCTCGTGATTTCTTGTCGAATATTTCAGAGATATGTCCTTTAATTATTTACTTAACGTTTTGATAGCTGAACAAAACTTGGGTGTTTGGTTTTATATATATTTTCTGTCCTGCTGTAAACATTATAAACGCCATCCAAATGTCTAGAAGTGAATTTTAGTTTATAAACCCGTTTATAGGATTTTTTTTTTTGTGTGCGTTTTTCAATAAGCATCGCTGTAGAAATGTCATTGTCGCAAGCTAGCTCTTTAATTTTACACACAAGACAATCAAACCATTAGAAGTCCTTTACTTCCCCATTTCCATCCTCATGAGTGCGACTTCCTTTGACACTCGAGGTGAGGTGAAATTTCACTAAACGGCATCAACACACACACACACACAAGCTTTAGAAAATCTTTTGCGCTAGTAACGTAACAAAGCTGATTGTCGTGACCCTGATGTTTAAACCCTTTCTCCTTAAAAAGGCTGCTGAAAGTTTGTCGTCAATTCCTCATCCTGTCACATGACTCAACCTCAGTTCAGGTAAGCCAAAAAAAAAATTTGCACCGTGTCCGACGGATTCAAGGCCACTTCAATAGAAACGTCGTGCCGGCGGCGACCCGACGTCTTGTATATAACATTATCAGAGGAATTCTTAAGGGCTACGGCGCCCTCCGAGGCACGTGAAGAGGTTTATTTCTCAGGCGGAAAACAGAATTATGTATAAATATGGATTTGCCTTATCGCGTATACTTGTTGCCTTTTTGAGTAGCGTTACACACTGTATATATAAATACACACACTACAGGCGTGTTGACGCGGGTGTGAAAGTCAAACCTGTCAGAATCTGGTAGCTAGTGTAAAGCTATGAACTAATTTGCATTAAAGAACATCTCTAATTCAATCAGTATAACTATATAGATACAAGTGGCAGAAAAACTGGTACAGACGAGCTTATGTAAAATACATAGACTTGCTGGTGGCTCCATTAATGGTGGCATGGGGTTTGGTAACCCTGGAATAGTGTGTGTGTCTCCTTTCTGACGAGTTCATGTCCTGCACTCATTCTGATTGGAACAGGACAATGAGCCAACAGGCGCGTCTAGAGACACCAAATTATAGTTAGAGGAACAGTCATGTGAGTTTAAGGTCACCAAAGTTGAATGACATGAATGACATCTGGGTCTAATACTTGGTAGGTCCCCAACAGGGAGAACACAGACTTTTCCGAGTTGTAGGATTTCCGTGTTCCACAGTGGACCTGCATGGCATCCTGGATGTCTTTGATAATGTTGGCAAAACCTCATAATCATAATTTGGCATCTCGGGATGCGCGTGGTGGTGCGTCGTCCTGTTGGAAGAACCTCAGCAGAAGGAATGCAGGACATGAACTGGTGTAACCTGTCACACACACAGTGGGTTTACTGGGATTGAGGCAGGAATACAGACCAGATTGAGGTTTCAGATTCATACACACATTCAGGTATGATTAGATTAATAGACAAGCCACTATGTTACTCTTATTTATTAAAAAATATTAAAAGAATAAAAGAAATGAAAATGTATTCAGGTGTAAAAGCAGTTTTAAGAATTCAGCCTAAAAAAAAAGCTTAGTTTATGTTTCATGTGTCATTTTTGATTGTCCAGATAATCTAGTTGCAGAATCATTCAATTAAAAAATAAACACAGGGTGCCAAGACTTTCTCACCCCAGCCAACATGGCCACCACCTCAGCTTCCCACACGTGATTTACTACTGAAAGCCAGAAAGCCGGTCACATAAACTAAGTCCAATACACCCCATTTGCATGAGCCAAAACAGGAAATACATAAAAAACCATGAGTTAATGTTGGGTTTTATTTCACATCTGTTTAACGCTACAGAAAAACGGACTTGAATTTTTTTTTTGTTTCAGTGATTTGATCACATTTTCTCCACGCTGTTGTTTGATATATTACAGTATTTTCAGCTTCAGCTCTGGTGTGCAATATGTCCTTCCTGTAACGTGTAAATAACTGTGTGCTTTTAAATTATTACTTTTTACAACATACTTTTACTGACCATATTTTCTGGTATTTCTTCGTATCTGTAGGTGGAAATGATTTCCTTTTCTTTTTTTTTTCTTCTCACTCTTGTGCCAACCCTGTCATTAAAAAAAAACAACAACTTTACTGTAAATATGAATTGAAGAAATGTTTCTCTATTCTATGTAATTAAGAGATGTTTAAAAAAACGAGTTATTTTATCTATTTAAACAGAGCGTATGTAACGACAGTATTGGTGGTCTTTCTTCACTATCAGTGGTTTTTATTAGATTTAGTGGCCTTCTGAACATTTCTGGATAATTACAAATTTCAAGGTCTAAAACATTACATTTGTAATAGAAGTGTAACTTTAGGGCTGTTCACAACAACAACGACGACAACAAAATCATAATACATGACTAGCTTCAGCTTTAGCATGGGTTTTAAAAAATAAAAACCCTGATCAAGATGTCTCCTCGAGGTAGTCCCAATAAAAAAAAAAAAGACTATTAAAAAGACGCTGAATCAACCGATTTCTCTGGATTACAGTGTCACTGGTGATTGTTTTATTTCTCTGCTGTACTGAAGTGTTAGTTTTGCTGGTCGTGGCCTCGAGTGAACACTGTGTACATATTGTACAGCTTGGATTTGTCTTTGAAAAAAAAGAAAAGAAGACATGTCTCTGAAATGCAGAAAAGGCCAGTTACAGTGATCATAAATATATGAATATAAAAATTGCAGTGATTTCTTTTTTTTTTTTTTTTCAAATAAATTTCCTAAAATGACTCAAATGTGTCTGTATTGAAATGTAACAAAACGGTGCCAAAAATACACTTTAAGACAAAATAAATACTTTATTTAAAATGAACAAGGCATAAAATACTCACACACACTTCAACCTGAAACAGCAGAAAACTTCAAATCAAAAACAATTTTTTTTAAGGAATGTTAAGGACGTCAAATTTCACTTTAAACCTGTTACACATATCACCCTGCTACATTTATTTGTGTAAAATTAATTCTAGGACTCGTGTATATGAGGTATGTATGTATATAAGGTATATGAGGTATATCAGATGTTTTTTTTTTTTTATAAATGCTTCATATTTAAAAACATTTAAAATTGACGAATTTTGTAATATAGCTGATCCTACGTAATCTTAGATCAGCTACTAATAGACCAACCACAAGTCTCCAATTAACACATCACATCTACTGTAGGGTTCATACTAATCCTGTACACAGGGGTGCCATCATCACTTACATGAAAATCCCAACAGGATTAGAAACAACAAAATGAAATTTTAGAACAATTTTTACCTCGGCTTCACGACGACAGCACAAATTATAACATTAGTTCTGTTTAAATACCGTCGTTAAATCAGTCTGCGCAAATATATTTGTATTTATAAGTGTACAAGCTTAATTTATATGCTTATAAAATATATTTTATTTTATTGTGATTATATTTGCGTGATTATACAATGCAATAATGACAGAGTAACATGAGCTAGCTAGTTGTGCACTGAGTGACAGTAAAGTTTTGGACACCAGCAAAGCAAAAGAGAGTTCAAACTTTTACTTTATTTTAACAACTGCCAGCGTTTTTACTCAAAGTCCCGCATTCTTGATTTCTATTGGCTAACAAGACCGGTCCAGGTTAAATTGACCTAGGTTTCGTTGTTGTGTTTGTTTTGACTGCTGTTTCGGCTGAAAATCCAGAACAGCTTTGTATTCAGGTGTCTCTTGTATCACAGGCTGAAAACTCCTAAATGTTGGCACCCCTGAGTATGGAATGTAACCATGTTGTGAATGAAGTTTGGAGTTCTGGAATTCTGTTGCCACTGTAATAACAATAAAGATAAAAATGATCTGCAATAACAATGATCAACATTAATAACCTGGTCCAATTTCATGACGATGGTACATTTGGACAAGGTGTCTCCCCATCTGACGTCTTTAAGTCTTTTATCCAAGTTCATTTCAACTGAGCAAGTAAAAAGTCACCGCACTTTAGTCTCATCTCAGGCTTGTTCGTTGCAGTTTTAATGCAGTAAAAACTGAACATCGACTATCAATCTGCTCAGTCCACACACACACACACACACACACACACACACACACTTACCTTAAGTACAGATTTGCACTAAAATATACATATAAAACAATCCGCTTTGTGTTAGTTATCTTATATATAAAGGCCACATAGACTGAAGTGCCAGAAATACTGTAAAGTCTTAATAGGAGTGCAGGACTGCAAAATGATGACAGGGTGTGAAAACATTCCACAGTAAATGAACATGGTCCACAATTCCGAGATCTGCTGTCTTTAGGTGTGAATGACAAAACCCCAAACCCCTCATGAGTGTTCCTCTAACTATAATTTGTCGCCTCTAGACGTGTGTGGTGGTGCATTGTCCTGTTAGAAGAGGACAAACCCATCAGAATGAATATGAGAATAAAACTGGTGTAACTTGTCAGAAAGGACACACACACACACACACACACACACACACACACACACACACAGTAATCACATGTCAGAGACGTTTGTAGATGTACGAAGGCTTCCATGGAACGCCAGCCATTACGAAGCTTCCGTAGACATCTATTGCGTTATGTACGCACTGGAGAACACAACCTGACAATAGTTGATGGGTTTTGCATAGACCAGTTTTTCTGGCACTTCAGTGTCTAGTTCGTTTTAAACCCATTAAAGCAGTAGCAGTGTTTTTATTCAGGTGATATGAACTAGTGGAGAAATGCAGCTTAAGGCTTGTGTGGTGGAAAATAAATGTCGATTTTTTTTACTTTACAAATCAGAAGCCGATTAGATTAGAAGGTCTCAGGTGTTTGTGGTGTTTATGTTTTAACACAGAGGTGGAAATGATCTCTGGTGTCCCTATAAATAATTGGCAGCAGGATCAATTTATTAGAATTCAGAACTAACAATCTCTAGAATCCTGATTAAACAAGTTAATATTTTATTTTTTCCCCCTCAGTTACAGTCATCCAGACTCAAATAAGTTTATGAACCCCTGTTTTTGACCAATTATTGCACATTTCTCTTTTAATCGATCTGTTCGGTTTAAGTCTCCCTAAGTCTAGCATCACAGGGTTAATGTATATTTTCGTTAATTTTACGGAGCAAAATATGAATCCAAAGTTGTGTCACGAGAGTGTATTCTGCAAAATCTTTTGTTTTGCATGTTGTATTTGTTCTTGTTATGCTCCCCATATTATTGTGTGTAGGAAAAAAATCATTTTATTTTTTTTAACACAGAAATAAAAACAGTTCCTGATACTAAACTCAGGTTTGTATCCAGACTCCTACCCCAAGCTTGTCCCTCCTCATTCCTGCTGTGAGCCGTGTGTGTGTGTGTGAGACCGTCAGTAATCCCAGTCGTGTTGGTCTGTCCTCAGGGACGTCTGCAGCGTGCGCATGTCTTTGAGCAGACGCAGGCTGTCCTTACTGCGCTCTCCAGGTCTGGACTTGACCTTCAGCTCACCTTGATGCTGACGAGTTTGCTTCTTAAGCTTCTCCACCTGGCAGACACACAACATGTGATGACAGTGAGGAGGAGTGTGAGAGGTAAGGTGAGATGCTGGTGAGGAGCATGAGGTGCAATGACGGTGAAGAGTGTGTGATGACAGTAAAGAGTGTGAGGTGCGATGCACATGTTGAATGAGGTATGATGCCGGTGAGGGGCTTGAGGTGTTAAGCAGTTGTGATGATACTGAGGAGTGTGTGATGAAGGTAAGGAATGTGTGATGACGGTGAGCAGCTTGAGGTTTGATAATGGTGATGGTGTGTGAGCTGCGATGAAGGTGAGGAGCATGTAATGCTGGTGAGGAGTATGAGATGTGATAATGGAAAGGACTGTGTGATGACGGTGAGGAGTGTGTTCTGTGATGATGGTGAGGAGCATGTGGTGCCGTGACAGTGAGGAGCGTGCGGTGTGATGACGGCGAGGAGCGTGCGGTGCCATGACGGCGAGGACCTTTGAGTATGAAGCTGACCTGTGTCTGATGTCGTCGCACTTTAGCGATCTGTTCTCCTTTTTCCTCCATCTTCTTCACCAGGTTCTCGATCTCTCGTTCCAAATCCTGCCTCAGTCTGTCAGAACGACACGCCTCAACCTGCTTCCCCAACTCCTGGTGCTCACTGTCTCACACACACACACACACACACACACACAAACAGTACAATGAATTGAACTTGAATCTACGAATTACGGATTTTACAGTAACGTGCAACACGTCTGGATAAAAATCTTACAAGCTCATGCGTGCAAACTCGTCCTGTAGAGCCTGCAGCAGCTCCGAGAGATCCTCACTACAGGAGGAGGACAGGGAGGAGGAGCTACTGCATGACTGACGCTCTGAAGCCTCCTTCCCACTGGTCAGGGGCGTGGATCCCAGAACACGGTCATTACACAGCTGCCGGTTGTGCTGCTTCAGGAGGTGGAGGACACGCTGCACGTTAGCACGGACTGAGTGACTCGTCCCTGTGGACTAGAGAGAGAGAGAGAGAGAGAGAGAGAGAGAGAGAGAGAGAGAGAGAGAGAGAGAGAAATAAATAAAGCCTATTAGAAAAGTGTTATTTCTGTGCTTGTCTGTGTGTGTGTTGTAACCATACAGTTCCAGCCACAAACGGTACGTCCCCCAGACTCAGTCTGTAGTGCGGCTGTGTCAGAGAACGTCTCTGCTGCAAAGGCTTCTGGGAAAGACACAGAAAAACAACAGTGGCCTCTCAGTAGGCAGTCCAGGGCTGACTCCGCCGGACACTCGCCCTATTAAAGACACTATTAATTACTACCCGAGGTTTCTGATTACCTTGGACGCGAGGTTATTCTTTGCGTTCCTAGAGGAGCGGTGTGGGCGGGTCGACACGGACTCGATCAGAATACGATTGGCTTCGAGACCTGTCTGTAACTGAAGAGCAGCCAATCAGACGAAGGCAACAGAGCTGTATAGCAAATTAAGATTGAAAAATGAGGCGACGTGTTAAAACAAAAGAGTGTTTGTCATCTGTTAAAAGATGAATGGATAGATGGATGGACGGATGGACAGATGGACGGATGGAGTAGGAGGAGTAGAAACCTGTGCAGCTTTATCCTGTATGAGTTTCCTGTGGTGTTCCTCCTCCTGCAGTTTACACTCCAGCTCTCGGATT
The DNA here is from genome assembly GCA_028565595.1 of Duopalatinus emarginatus. Lineage (NCBI taxonomy): Eukaryota > Metazoa > Chordata > Actinopteri > Siluriformes > Pimelodidae > Duopalatinus > Duopalatinus emarginatus. The sequence continues at coordinate 5,186,465 of JAOVVF010000048.1, forward strand.
TTGGCCTCCGCGTTGCTCTGAGTGTGTGTCAGTCTCCTGTACTCCTGCTCCAACTTCTCCAGCTTCACACACACGTCACTCGAGCCGTGCACACACTCCTGTAAATGATCGCAAAACGCTTGTACGACTCTGAACACAAAAACACACACAAACACACAACAGTACACACACGCACACATTTTACCTGGTGTTTGAGGTCAGCTGATCGCTCAGACCCTGTGTTCCTCACGGTCCTCTTCATCGAGTCCAGCTTCTTCTCCAACACACTGCATTTAACTTCAGCTGCGGCTAACTGAGAGACAAGCTCTGTATATACACACACACACACGCACACATGTCCACACACACACACACACACACACAGACACAGAGAAATGCAGTTATAGATATAGATACCAGCAGCGCATTCATCCTGACCACACCCACCCTGAATATATTCATCCTGACCACACCCACTATAAATATGTTCATCCTGACCACACCTACCCTACATATATTCATCCTGACCACACCCACTATAAATATGTTCATCCTGACCACACCCACCCTACATATATTCATCCTGACCACACCCACCCTAAATATATTCATCCTAACCACACCCACTATAAATATGTTCATCCTGACCACACCTACTCTAAATATATTCCTCCTGACCACACCCACTCTAAATATAGTCATCCTGACCACACCCACCCTAAACATATTCATCCTGACCACACCCACTCTAAACATATTCATCCTGACCACACCCACTCTAAATATATTAATTTTGACCACACCCACCCTAAATGTATTTAACCTGACAACACCTACCTTGAGCACTTTCATTCCTACCGACACCTACCCCGAGCACATTCATCCTAACCACACCCATTCTAAATATATTCATCCTGACCACACCTACTCCAACCACACCAACCTTAAACACATCCATCTAAATCTAGACTCACTTCAAATACATTCACCATGACCACACCCACCCCAAGCACATTAATCCTGACCACACGCACCTCATGCACATTCATCCTGACCACACCCACCACAGCACACCTATCCCAACCCCTTTTCATCATACCTACACCTACCACAACCACATTTATCCTGACCACACCCACCCAAAACATATTCATCCTACCCACACCTACCCCAACATACACCCACTATGACCATACCAACCCTAAACATATTCATCCTAACCACAACTACCCCAACTACACCCACCCTAAACAAATTCATCCTGACCACTTCAGGTCTTCGGGGTCTTACCCTGTTTCCTGGGTCTGTGAGACTCCCTGATCACGTGTCTGTCTTTCTCTGGAACGTTCCTCGTATGGCGGTTCTCCCTGGAGAGGTTCCTCAGGTTCTGCTCTGCTTGCATTCGCTCCAGCTCCAACCTGTGGATCTTCTCCTGCAGGTTCTGCAAAGCGGAGATGATCTCTATATACGCACACAAAATATTATATTATATAATATCAGAATATATATACATAATACTTATATACATGTTTGTATAACTAGATAAAAACACAAAACATTACATATAATGCAATAAAAATATATAATAAAATATACATACAGTAAAAGCCTAAAATATGTTTATATTATTGTATTTGTAAAATTAATGTCATAATCTAAATTATATAATATAATATATACACATTTATAAACATAAAAATATACACAAGCAAAAAAAAATTCTAAATTAATACCAATAATATAATTTGTGCCAAATCATATATTACGGCATCTAATATAATTTAATTTCACTTCTATTTTACTCTGTTTTTGTAGTTTTATATATAAATACCGTGTGGGTATATAAACCACAGACTGTATATAAAAGTGGACAGAACATCCCTGTTCCCACTTTAATGTTTGGAAGCCAAAAGACGTACAAAATGAAAGCTGTCATTGTGTCTGTGCTTGTGATGTAGAGGACGATTAGAGCCAGAGGACACACCCTTGTCATTTCTTTATTCGCTGAACATGCACGAGAAGAGCCCTTAAGAAAGGGTGTTAACTGTTCCCTGGGTGCTGTGGTTTGGGGCTGCCCCCGCCAATATCCCCCCTTCCCGGTCCAGGCAGTGTGTTCACTGGCCCCTAGTGTTTAAGGTGGAGGGCACATTCCTTTGTGTGCAAGCATAGTAAGCAAATAGTTGAAAAAAGAAGACTGCGACTGCCACCAAAATCGCAAACAGCTCTAATAAAATCGTGAAGGTGGATATTAACACGAGGGTGCTCCCAAAACTGACAAAACACAACTGGCTAAAAATATTCCAGATAATAATTTGTAATTTTAAATAAAAGATTAATTTCTGGTCTGTTTACTTACATGTGAATGGGTGGGGTTAAGTGTGGTACCACAACCAGCCACCAGAGGGGGTAAGAGACCTTTCAGCTTCACCATTGAACAGCTGTCATCCAGTCCACTCTTATATACAGGCTATGAGTTAACCAGGTGTGTGTGTGTGTGTGTGTGTGTGTGTGTGTGTGTGTGTGTGTGTGTGTGTGTGTGTGTGTGTGTTACCTGCACTGCTGCTCTCAGGAAACGCTTTAACAGGTTTTGCACTGCGGTGTGTGTTGATGTGTGTGTTAATGAAAGGCCGCTCACTGGGATACTCAGTGTAGGAGGCCAGAGACACACAGTCCAACTGATGGGTCATCTCCTACACACACACACAC
>JAOVVF010000048.1:5210810-5216676 GCA_028565595.1 Duopalatinus emarginatus
AGTGAAAACCTCTTCACAACATCAGGCCAAGAACAAGTCAAGAACACTCTGCAGTAGGTATGGTAGATGGATCATTATCAAAGTCAAAAAACAATGGAGTATGGAAATGGAAGGAAATAGCTCAAAATATACATCATCTATACATCATCTATCAAACATGGTAGAGGCTGCATTGTGGCATAGACATGTACGGCTGCCAACAGGATTGGCTCACTGGTCTTCATGACTGCTGATAGTCTTCTGACTGCTGGTGTGATTATTGACTCCAGTCGTTCATTTGAACATCATGTAGATAATAATACTAGGATAGCCTTTTATTATCTCAAAGGAATTGCTAAGATAAGAAACCTGATGCAACATCAGTACATGATGCAGAAAAACTAATTCATGCTTTTGTTACTTCTGGGTTAGACTACTGTAATACCATACTGCCCTAATGTTACAGTAGGTGCATAAACAAGCCAGCCCACAACATAAATAAGTTAACCCAGAATGCAGCAGCTTAGCAGGAGAGTGCTAACTAGTACCAGAAAATATGAACATCACCCTCGTCTAATCCACACCGCATTGACTCCCGGTTCGATCTTGCATTGATTATAAAATATAAAGATTATAAAATACTACTACTGACATATACAGAACTGAATAGACTTGCACCAAAGTACCTGAGCAAACTTCTACTCGTTTATAGTATGCCACACCTGCTTCGATCAAAAGGTGCAGGCTCTTTATTGGAACCTTGAATAATAAAGATTACAGCTGGGGTGAAGATCTTTCTCATACAGATCCTCACAACTTTGTTTAGTGTTGAGGCTACATCTAAGACACCAGGAGATACTGGTGATCCCTATTCCTTGCTTCGTCTGTACTCAAACCCGTCTGATCCATTTTGTTCTGTTTAGAGTATTTATATTTGCACCCAAACAAAGATAGTTTCAATTCAATTTAAATCAACTCAGTTTTTTTGTATAGCACTTTTAACAATGGACATTGACCCAAAGCAGTTGAACAGAAGGATCTGGATTATATATTTATATAAATATTACCCCTGATTGGACAATAGCAAGGAAAAATGCCTTGAGACGAGCCAGACTCAAAAAGTAGCCCATCCTCATTTGGGTGACATGAATAGTGCAAGTATAAGTTATCTCTTGCCATCATTGCCTCTGTTTGGCTCACCAGGGATAAACTTTATATAAATAGAAAATATAAGTGCTATATACATCAAATTGAATTGATATTGAATTAAGAGAAGTAGCTGAATAAGTATATATAGCTATAGTTTCTGCTCAGATTCAGTCAAATACTGCAAAACCGAACCCAAAAACAACCCAACAGCTTCTTAAGGCAAAAAATAAAAAGTTCTTAAAAAGCAGAGTCAAGCACTCCAACCCAAGTCACATACTGAAGACAAAGGTGAAAGCAGACAGAACCACAAACAAGCAGCAACTAAAGGAGGCGGCATTGAATGCCTGGCAAAGGAGAAAACTTTGCATTTGTTGATGTCCAGAGATTCCAGACTTTAGGTAGTCATTGACTAGGATTTGCATTAAAATTAAAATAGTCCCTACATTTATAATTATGTTCAGTTCAGTTTGATCCGCCATGTCTAAATTGATCAAAAGGTGCAGGCTCCTTGCTGATACCTTGAATTATTAATTCTGCAGCAGGGGGCAGATCTTTCTCTTTTACAGCCCTGTATTTACAAAAAAAGCCTTTCAATTAGTGTTCTAGTCTAGGCTGAAAACCTATTTGTTTAGTCAAACATTTTGTTAACAGTTTTCTGTAGTTCAAGAGGTACAGCTGGTGGGTTCATGGGCATAGATGGACACCTGGTATGACTAAAACAGGAGATACCAGTGACCCTGATTCCTGACTCCTCTTGCTCCCCCCGACCTGGATGATCCATACTGACCCTTCATATTTGCTTGGAGTATCATCTATATCCACATTACTTACTTCTCATCTATATCTATATTACTCATTGCTGCTGAGGATGAACAGACACCCAAACAGTCTAAAGATCACCATAATGGACATATGTAGAAACCAGGATCTTTGCTGGGACTATAACTGATATAAACAGTCATTGTAACAATGACTGAACAGTTAGGACAAAAACAGCTAGGTTATAACTTGAATATGTTATAAAATGAATTTCCTGGTTATCCACATGCACTTTTTTTTATATAAATACATCTGTCAAATGAGGATGGGTTTGGAATCTTAAGGCTTTATCCTTTGTCCATTGTTAAAAGCACTACACGAATAAAATTGAATTGAATTGAGTTACTGTTGAGCCAGTAAAAATAGAGGGACTCAAAAAACGGCTGTAATTGCTAAACAATGCAGTATTTCTCTACAGACTATATCTCTGGACCTGATTGTTGCTACATTTCAAATTTATTGTAGCTGTGTACAGAGGCAAATATTTTGAATGTAATATAAAAACTAGGCTAATTTATGCTAAGAGCATAGCATGAATTTCTAACCAAGGCTCTGCTTGACTGAAAAAGGTCTGTTATATAATTAATGCAAATTAGCTTTGACAAGCCCAGTATTTATGCAGAAGATGTCATGCACTGTAATTTGATTCATTACATCTTGTCATTTCAGGACACTCGCATGGCCACGCACGCATGTCCATTTCTGATTTAGCGAAATACCACGCTAATGTTCAAATGCTTACGTTTTCGACGTAAGCAGAAAAAAAAAATAACATCAAAAGCTGAGGCATGATACAGAGAACTCGGTTAGCATACTGATTTAACTTAAAGTCCTGCTAGCACTCAGACATATTGTGTGTTTATTGCTGCTAGCGAGCGGCGATTGATGTTATTTCACAGTCAGCACTACGAGACACCGCCTGCCTCCTATTCTTTGCTGCAAAGAAAAGAAAATCACAGCAGTGAGCAAAAGCAGAAAACAAAGAGTAGAAACAGGTAAAAAAGAAAGTAAAAAAAGAACTTTTCAGCATTATTTAGAAAGAAACCTCACATCGATGAGATGCCCAGAGAGAAAGGAGGGAAAAAAAAAGAATAATTTAAAAACGGACACAAAAGTCATCCCTCCCTCTGTATCGGTGAGTCGCGCAGACGACAGCCCATTGGCTGGAGCGCCAGGCATATCGCCATGGTGATGATAATAACAGTGATTATGAAGGAAGGTTTCATTGTGTGCATATTATGGGCTATGATGTGTTATTATAGAGAGAAACTGAAAAACAGAAAGTAATTCTGATCTGTCATGTAGACAGAGAGAGAGAGAGATGGGGAGGGAGGGAGGGAGGGAGGGATGCTGAAATATAGACAGACAAACAGAAAGGAAAGACAGAGAGACAGAAAGTGAAAGAGAAAGAGATAGACAGACAGACAGTCGGAAAGAGAAAGACAGACAGAGCGAGAGAGACGCTTAGAGACAGACAGAGACACTTAGAGACAAAGAGACAGAGACAAAGACTGAGAAAAAGAATTCATGTGTGAATTTTGATGCAAACAGTTTTCACCCCCTATGCCCATGAGCAAGCCTTTGGTGCACAGGAGCCTGTCGCTGGTTCCCTGGTTGTCCTTCCTTGGACCACTTTTGTTAGCTACTAAATACTGTATACTGGGACACACCCCACAAGTCCTGCCGATTTGGAGACGATCAGTCAGACCCATGTGTCTAACCATCAGAATTAAACAAAGTCTTTCAGATCCTTAGACTTGCCCATTTTTCCTGCTCCCAATACATCAACTTTGAGAACTGACCGTTCTTACTTGCTGCATAATACATCCCTCCTCTTGACAGGTGGCACAGTGAAGTGAGCGAGTCAGTGAGTTACTCTTCTGACCACTGCAGTGGAATTGAACTCCGCATTTAACCCATCCATGGTGAACACACTGGTGAACACTAGGGGGCAGTGAGCACTGGTGCCCTGAGTGGCTGGCAGCTGGGGAGCATTTGGGTGCTCACTGCCCCCTAGTGCTAAAATGGTAAAGTGCTATTGAGCAAAACACGTTTAGCACTTTAGGGTTAGGTGCCTTGCTCAAGGGCAGTTTAGTCTAGGCTTGTCGGTTGAGACGCTCGAACCTGGACATGTCAGTGGTTTTGATTTTTATGTTTTGTCTGATTGGTGATTTGTTTAATATTACTCTTTGTTATATATTCCATTAGCACCACTGTTATCTCGTTCTCTTTTTGTTTCCTCACCCCACTCAATGCTCAATGCAAATAAAGCTGTTTCTGAATTTTAATATGAGAGACAGAGGAAGGGAGACCGAGAGAGAGAGAGAGAGAGAGAGAGAGAGAAATGAGGTTTGTTTAATCAAGCTCAAATAAACCATACTGAGAAACACACACACACACACACACACACACACACACACACACACACACACACACACACACACACGATGTTAATTAGATTTGGCTTTAATATTATTTACAGATGCTGTTTCGCTCCTCATTCAGTCATGTGTTCTTATTAGGATAGATATACCATTATTGTTTTAATATACTTTAATAATTTTTTTTTTACTGTCAAATTTAATTTATTAATAGATGTTTACACTGAAGTATCAGAAAACCTTTTACACCAGACCAATATGAGCTTGTGAAAATATTCTCTAGGTAATAAACACCGCAAAATTGATTTTAATAAATTAATTAAATTTGAGATTTTCTATAAAAGTTTAGTAACATTTTTTATTTTAGTTGGTGGAAATTATTTTTTTTTCAAATAGACATCTATATTAAAAAACATCTGCTTAGTTTATATATATATATATATTTTATGTTTTTTATTTCAGTTGACTTTTTTATTAGTGAATTATATTTTAGCATTTTTTTATAACATTTTATAGATATTTTATATAATTTATATATACAATATTTTTTTCTATATCAGCACACACACACACACACACACAGACATTTAATCCTGACTTTGAATTCAGTTCATTTATATTCTGTTTTTCTTTTTTAAACAAATGCACAGAGACAGATGGTATAATACTCAGTATTGAATAACTATCAGTCAGCCAGCGTTCTCTGACACACACACACACACACACACACACACACATACACACACACACATCACATTAAGGTCCCTAGAGTCCAGGAGTCAACGGTAGGACTTGACTCACATCATTGTTCTCTCTTGGGTTTGAGTATTATCCGTCTGTGTGTGTGTGTGTGTGTGTGCATGTGTGTGTGTGTGTGTGTGTGTGTGTGTGTGTGTGTGTGTGTGTGCATGTGTGGTTAAATGGGGGCGTCGTGGGTCGATACTAATCAGCTGTGCTTCAGCAGACGGGTCACACAACAGTGGAACCACAAATGCAACCAGTCACACACACACACACACACACACACACACACACAGGCACACACACACACACACACACACAGGCACACACACACACACACACACATACACACACACTCACATACACACACATACACTCACACACACACACACACACACACACACACACACACACACACACACACACACACACACAGCACAGCTGAATAGAGTTACTCCATACACATTAGTGGATCAATACTGTACACAATACAGAGTGATTTCTGAATATTTATTCAGAGTCGCTTCTTTTTCTCTATCTTTACCGTCATCTTCCTTCCTTCCTTCCTTCTTTCCTGTTTCCTTCTCCCTCTCCCTCCCTCCCTCCCTCCTTTCTTTCTCTTCCTTCCTTCCTCCCTCCTTTCTTTCTCTTCCTTCCTTCCTTCCTTCCTTCCTCCCTCCTTTCTTTCCCTTCCTTCCTTCCTTCCTTCCTTCCTCCCTCCCTCCTTTCTTTCTCTTCCTTCCTTCCTTCCTCCCTCCTTTCTTTCTCTTCCTTCCTTCCTTCCTTCCTCCTTTCTT
>JAOVVF010000048.1:5251054-5256000 GCA_028565595.1 Duopalatinus emarginatus
TTATTATTATTATTATTATTATTATTATTATTATTATTATTATTATTAATAATAATATTTTTTAATCATATCCTTATTGGACAATCTTAGTTGTATATATATATATATATATATATATACAGTATTTATAATCCTATAATATATATATATATTAATAATAATAATAATAATAATAATAATAATTTTTAACTAGTTTTACTTAGCCATATATGCTACCTTAATTTAACATTATTGTTATTGTTGTTGTTGTTGTTGTTGTTGTTGTTGTTGTTGTTGTTGTGTGTGTGTGTCTCTGTCTTTGGCATATGTAGAGAAATCATGTGAATAATTTGGAAAGATACAAAAATCTGGCTGCATCTGCTAAAAGAAGACTTTTACTTTTTACTTGAAGTACATTTAGGGGCAGGTACTTTTATACTTAAGTAAAAAAAATAATCATACTTCAACTTTTACTTAAGTAATTCTTAAGTATTGTACTAGTACTTTTACTTAAAGTAAGGGACTTCTGTACTTCTGCCACCTCTGGTGATATTCTTTGGTCAAAATATCACATGGATCAAATCCTACAGCCAAAAACAGCTCTTTACAAATGCTCAGTTTTATTGTCTGTTGCTTTAAATGATAATGAGTCACTGCTCATGGCTGGGTGGAGATTCAGATGGATGGGTAGTATTATTTTCATGAGGGCCTCATGTGACATCACAAAGGGTGCAAAATCTGACCAGCTTGTTGAATCCTATGTTTTCTTATATAGGCAGCTCAACCTAATTAAAACTGGATTGTTTTAAATAAGTGTGTAAATGATGTCAAGTTGGGTGCCAATACTTTTTTAGCATAGTTTTGTGTGTGAAATAAAGCTGGTCAACTTTGTAGTCGGTAATGCAAATGCAAAAGTTTTGGCACCCATGAATGATGACTCAAGTCATATAAGTACCACACACACACACACACACACACACACACACACACACACACACACACACACACAAAGCTGACACCTGTAAGAAATACAGCAACAAGTGCACACACTCACACAGAGACACACATACACAACTTTTTGATGTTTATTCATCACCCTGGTCTTTTCCTCTTCTCTCACACTCTCCTCTCTTTTGCCCACCCTCCGTCTCTCTCATGCTGTGATCCTCCAGCTTTCCCATCAGCCCCCTGTCATTACCACGGCCGATCGACCTCAACTGCTATCCAGTCGCCAACCATTTGTGTGTGTGTGTGATAGGAAATAATGGTGCATGAAATATACAAAGACCCTGGGACACGGGCAGCTGTGGTGTCTGAAATTGTGTGTGTGTGTGTGTGTGTGTGTGAGAGAGAGAGAGAGAGAGAGAGAGAGAGAGAGTCTGTGGGTGAGTTCTTTGAGCCAGAAGCAGATCTAACAGCGTGATGATTGATAGCTGTCTAAAACTTTGACTCACTCACTGGAGACCGAAATACTGTAATCAGAGTAAGTCTGGACATGAAAAATGAAATTTTCAACGTTCTTTTTCTTACTCTGGCGCTCTCCGCCTCTCTCTCTCTCTCTCTCTCTCTCTCACACACACACACACACACACACACACACACACACACACACACACTCACACTGGAGCAGACACTTGTAGAAGAGCTCCTCATAGAGCCATTAAAATGTTAGCGCATGCTCGTGTTTCCTCTAGTACCACTGAGGAAGACATGCTAACTCTCAAAACTTTCAAGGTTCTTAAGATGTACCTTATAGACTATGTAGAACCTTGAACCTTTTTATTATATAGATAACTTGTAAAACTCTTTTTGGAAGTTAAGAAATGATCTAATGAATCCTAAAAAATCCCTTGGAGAACCCTGTTTTTTTAGACTTGTATCAAGTACCAAGAAGCTAAAAGGTATTCTCTTGTCTCTTGTGGTTACTTGTCCTCTGGTACCAAGGTGGTGGAAGATTCTCCCCTTGAAGGTCTGATCAGCAAAATCATCAGCTGTTCTTAAAAACCAACTAAAAACCTGCCGCTTTCATGAGCGCTCAAGCACTAATGCGGCATCAGTTAAAGCTCTATCTGCTTACAGCACTTATTGTAGTTATAAATGAATGAATGTGAACTATTTTGCCTTACTGTGTTTGCACACAGAAGAAATGTGACACACTTGCCCAGAGCAGGGGGCAGCCCCAAACCACAGTGCCCAGGGAGCAGTTAGGTGCCTTGCTCAAGGACACCTCAGTTGTGTCTTGCCCTGGGTGGGGATCGAACCCATGACCTTCCGGTCACAAGACCGGTTCCCTAACCACTAGGCCACGGCTGCCCCAAGGTTTATAGGTTTTGCATAATTTAGATGTGCATTTAAACTGCAGGACTTTTTTTTACTTGTCGTTGTTTGTATAAGGTATTGTAGGGCTACTGATGTTAAAGCCAGAATAGGCAAAGCAAGGGCAGCATTCAAACAGACGCAAAACATATAGGACTCCAGGGACTCTGCAAACGAAGATCAAGCTTTTTAACTTTAACGTCAAGTCGGTCCTGTTATATGGAGCAGAAACATGAAGGACAACGGTGGCAACAATAAAGAACAGCATTTACGGCATTTGGCAGACGATGTTATCCAGAGCGACTTACAAGCTTACTGGTATTACACATAGGCCAGTGTAGTGTTAGAAGTCCTGCCCAAGCACCCTTATTGGTGTAACACAGAACAGGAATCAAACCCAGCTCTCTCACATGGGAGCCAATGATGTTACTACTGTACCACTTCAACCACAATCAGGACATTTGACAAAGAACCAACCAGCTTACTGCAGAAGACATGATCCTGAGATGGCGCCGGAGACGCTGCACAAGCCAGCCTCCAACATCACCAAGCAAGCGCTGACCTGGAACCCCCAAGGTAAAAGAAACAGAGGGCAGCCCAGGAACACATGCCGCCGAGACATTGATGCTGACACCAAAAGAATGGGGTACACCTGGAAACAGCTGGAGCAGAAAGCCAAAGACCGAGATGCCTGGAGATCTCTTGTCAGTGACCTATACCCCAGGAGGGGTAGTATAACCTACATCACAGTACCTTGAATTCAAGTCTACCAGCAATAGCATTGTCTATTCTGAATGAACGACTTTTGTATGTGCTAAATGCCATAATGTAAATGTAGAAGTAAAGGTCTTTTTCAAGTGTAAGAACCGTTTGTTGACTTTATTCTTTCATATAAAGCTTTTGTAGATAATATTACTATGATAAAAAGATAAGAAACATAATATCACTACACGAGGCAGAAAAAGTCTAGCAAACTTCTGCCTCACCTACTTTGATCAAAAGGTGCAGGCTCTTTGCTGATACCTTGAATTATGAAGCCTACAGCACAGGGAAGATCTTTCTTTTACAGAGCCCCATATTTATGGTGTTCTTAGATTTAGGGGACTCGGGGACTCAGACATAGTCTCAGACTTTAAGCCAAGGTAAAAACTTATTTATTTAATTAAGCATTTTGTTAATTTTGTTTTTTGCCATTATAGGCACAGAGTTGAAGGTTTCATGGGCATGTTTTGGTATACTGGGATTTTTGTGTGCTGTTGGCCCCCACTCTCACATGCTCACTCAGGTTTGTTGACGGTGAAATGGCTGGTCACTTTATATCCCAGGGTGTCTTCAAACCTTTTATCTTCCAGTTCTTCCTTGTGATTATTCTGTCATAGCTAGTCCCTGCTTACTCTCTGCATAACATATATTTTATATGTCATGCCTAATATTCTGTGTGTTTTTATCGCCACCCTCTCTCTTCACCTATCGCTCAGTCAAGCTAGATGTGCTATGCTTGCTCTCCAGACCTGCCTGATCCACCCTATCCCTGACCCTACTTTAGCTTGAATTCTCATAAACTGAACATCACTCACTGCTGCTGAGGTCGAACCCACATGAACAGTCTAAGGATCACCATGACGGACAGCCTAGAAATCATGAATTTGGTAAGATAAGTCATTACTGGGAAACTTTTTACTCTCTCTTACTATCAGTCAATCAATGTCCATCAGTGAACAGTTGACTAAATTCAGAATTTAGTTGGCAGAAATTCAGTTTTACACACTTTTCTCTATACATCAGGGTCTTATTTATATTCGCACTATTCATGTCACCTAAATGAGGATAGGTTCCCTTTCGAGTCTGGTTCCTCTTAAGGATTATTCCTCTTGTCATCTCAGGGAGTTTTTATTGCCATCACATAAGAGATATTTATATACATGTATAATCCAGAGCCAATATTTCTGTAAATGTCCATTGTTAAAAGCACTCTACCAGAACTTTTATCCCTTAATTATCCGATAAACCCTTAAAAGATCATTTGACTAAACAATTTTCTAAAAGTGCAGCAAGTACCAAGAAGCCAAATGGTATAATTGTGACAGGTTCCTACAAGTAGTAGAAGTTTTTCCACAAGCTACGAACAATTAATTATTCACAGAACCCTTAAAGAAGCCATGAAGAACCCAGTGGCACTATTTAATGTGCTGCTACCGTACAGAACTGCACATACAGTGACACTGACAGAAAAACTGGTACAGACTGGCCTATGAGAAATACATTGCAACACCACCTATGCCTGTCATTGATTGCTTCCTCTAGTGCAGGAGTGTCAAACTCAAATACACAGCGAGCCAAAATTGAAAATTAAACAAAGGCGCAGGGCAATGTTGAACAAATGAACCTTTTAATATGGACCTATACAAGTTTTACTTTAACACTGAATATGGAACAAGCAACGCTTATATAACTTAATATTGCAGACATGCAAAATCCAATTAAAAAAAACAAAAAACATATCAATGGCATATTAAATAAAATTTAAATAAAAATTGTATGCCTAAATATCAAAATAAACTTTTTCCACAGTCTAATAACAATAATAAATGAATCAACCATTCAGGCCTTTGAGTAGCAAGAAAAAGTGCATAAAGAAAACGTTAATTATT
>JAOVVF010000048.1:5297573-5319836 GCA_028565595.1 Duopalatinus emarginatus
AACACATCTCTACTCCACCAATCGGTACTCCAACATACACCACTATACTCAACGCATCTCTACTCCACCAATCGGTATCCAACATACACCACTATACTCACCAGATCTCTACTCCACCAGTCGATACTCCAACATACACCACTATACTCAACACATTTCTACTCCACTATTCAGTACTCCATCATACACCACTATACTCAACAGATCTCTACTCCACCAATCGGTACTCCAACGTACACCACTATACTCAACAGATCTCTACTCCACCAATCTGTACTCCAACATACACCACTATACTCAACACATTTCTCCACCCACCTGTATTTCACCCAGCTGAACCACATTCACCTGAACTTTGGTGGAACTCAGTGTTGCACACCTGTCTTGCCAGTTGACACTGGTCACGTTCACCCAGAGGATTTTTCCAGCCACGGTGCTGCCATGAGGTCGAGGTTTTCTACCGTAATTCTTGTAGTCACAGGACACAGGACTTCGCTTCCATAGACGTCTATCACTTTATATAGGTGGATTGCTTTTTGCATAGGCTCGTCGGTACCACATTTCTTGCACTTCATTCTAATCAACTTCAGGATGCTAACAGTAACTCACAACTTCATGTCAAACAGTGTTTACTACTTATTTATTTAGGCTTCTCCTAGCACAGCACCTCTCCTCCTGGTCTTTATCTACCCCGAGGTTTTACCACTGTCTCCACCATGAATCACTTTCCCCTGCATTTTCGCTCATTTTTGGCCTTTCATCTCCTTTTCGGCTCCTTCCTCAAGGCCCATCGCTCGTTCGTTCCCTCAGTGTTTTTCTGTCCATCTTGTAATTGAGTTCAATGTTCACTCAATGATGTCTTTTTTCTTTCTCCTGCTCACTTTCCCTCTGTAATTACCACCCCCCCCCCCCTTCTTGATAGGATTGTTTTTCTCAGGTGAGTGCGTTCAGCTCCAATCGAGGTGGGAACAGCCTGGCTCTAAATTATAACTCCTGCTCGACAGTTAGAAGTAAGCAACAGAAAGTAGGAGAGGGTGAGAGACAGATAGAGAGTGAGAAAAAAAGAGAGAGAGAGAGAGAGAGAGAGAAAAACAATGAACATCTTAATTGTTTGTGCTTGTTTGTTTGCTTGTCTGTTAGTGTTGTTGGTAATTGGCATGCTGGGTGAGAGGGAGCGTGTGTAAAGTACTGCGAGCTGTTCATGCAGAATGCGCAATAATTGAGCTTCACCCCTGCTATTTCCACACACACACACACACATTAACATCAGCATTAACGCGTACGCCATGGTCCTGACTGCTCACCTCAAAAAAAGAAACAAACTCACAAACACACCGTGGGTGTTAGGTCACCTGTACCATTTGCCATTTTCTGTGTGTGTGTTTGTTGTCTAACTATGTGAGTGTGTGTGTGTGTAATCAGGTGTTAGCTACAGCTTAGCATTGTTACACCTGGAGATACACACTGAGTTGGAGATGAATATGGTCAGGGTGATATGGGTGGGGTAGTGATGGTAGGGTTGACTACAGATGGGTGGCGGTTAGGGTGGAGTTTAAGTAAGTGGACTACAGCTAGAGTGTAGATGAGAAAGTGTTTAAAGAAGGTGAGTATAGGTGAAAGGTATATGTGTAGGATACATAAGTGTAGACTAGTAGTTTGCCATGTAGACAGGTTTGGTGGAATAGAGATAAGTTGAGTATAGAATGGGGGCATATGTTGGAGTACAGATTAGTGGAGTAGAGATGTGTTGAGTATAGCAGGGTATGCTGGAGTACTGATTGGTGGAGTATAGAGTCGTATGTTGGAGTACTGATTGGTGGAGTAGAAGTGTGTGAAGTATAGTGGAGTACGTTGAAGTACTGATTGGTGGAGTAGAGGTGTGTTGAGTATAGTGCGTATGCTGGAGTACTAATTGGTAAAGTATAAAGGTATAAGGTATAGCGGTGTATGTTGGAGTACAGACTTGTGGAGTAGAGCTGTGTTGAGTATAGTGGCGTACGTCTGAGTACAGAATGGTGGAGTAGAGATGTGTTGAGTACAGTGGTGTATTTTGGAGTACAGACTGGTGGAGTAGAGATGTGTTGAGTATAGTGGTGTATGTTGGAGTACAGACTGGTGGAGGAGAGCTGTGTTGAGTATAGTGGTGTATGTTGGAGTACAGACTTGTGGAGTAGAGCTGTGTTGAGTAAAGTTGTATATGTCTCAGTACAGATTGGTGGAGTAGAGCTGTGTTGAGTATAGTGGTGTATGTTGGAGTACAGACTGGTGGAGGAGAGCTATGTTGAGTATAGTGGTGTATTTTGGAGTACAGACTGGTGGAGGAGAGACGTGTTGAGTATAGTGGTGTATGTTGGAGTACAGACTGGTGGAGGAGAGCTGTGTTGAGTATAGTGGTGTATGTTGGAGTACAGACTGGTGGAGGAGAGGTGTGTTGAGTATAGTGGTGTATGTTGGAGTACAGACTTGTGGAGTAGAGCTGTGTTGAGTATAGTGGTGTATGTTGGAGTACAGACTTGTGGAGTAGAGCTGTGTTGAGTATAGTTGTATATGTCTCAGTACAGATTGGTGGAGTAGAGCTGTGTTGAGTATAGTGGTGTATGTTGGAGTACAGACTGGTGGAGGAGAGGTGTGTTGAGTATAGTGATGTATGTTGGAGTACAGACTGGTGGAGGAAAGGTGTGTTGAGTATAGTGATGTATGTTGGAGTACAGACTGGTGGAGTAGAGATGTGTTGAGTATAGTGATGTATGTTGGAGTACAGACTGGTGGAGGAGAGGTGTGTTGAGTATAGTGATGTATGTTGGAGTACAGACTGGTGGAGGAGGGCTGTGTTAAGTGTAGTGGCATACGTCTGAGTACAAACTGGTGGATGTAGAGATGTGTTCCTGGAGAACGGCTTGGTGGAAAAGAGATGTGTTGAGTATAGCAGCATATGTTGGAGTATCGATGTGTTGAGTATTGAGATGTATGTTTGACTACAGATTGGTGGAGTAGACATCAAACGTCACACTTTTATCCGTTTGTAGTTACCTTTCGATGTTGTCCAGTTTTGGTGGAACTAGCTTTACCTCTAACTTTTATGAAGCGCTGACACTGGGGACTCCTTCATTCTTATCCATTTTGTTCTGTTTTTTAATCCATTTAAGTGGCACATCCACCTCGAACGATCTGTTATTTTGGAAAAGTATTATAAGAGTACAATTTAGTGGAGTATAGATGAAGAGCAGATGAGAATCTGAGGGATCTTGTACATATACTCTGAGAGGGAGAGTAAGTGAGACGGTCGAGCGGTGACACATTTATGACTCTGTGTTTGTTCTTCAGGCCAAGCAGAAAATGGTGCTGTCACATAAAACTCACCAGAGCAGGGAGAGAGAAAGAGAGAGAGAGAGAGAGAGAGAGAGAGAGAGAGAGAGAGTCGGGTTGAGTGAGACAGCAATATTAAGACTGATGCTGTGTTCCAATTTGTTCCCTGTGTAGTAGATCAGTAATGATAAGTAAGTAATGAACAGACTTCAGGGCGCTCATTAGACCGTACTCCATCCTCCGCTTAATTACACTTTATGCGTACTGGATTTTTACACCTTCAAATTAATGAGGTATAAACAACACCCAAAGTGCTCCTGCACCACACATCCTCACAGTCAGGTGTGTTTGCAGAGCGCTCTGGGATACCGTACTGTGTGTGATCAGTATATTCACTACTATGAATCCTGTAAGTGCGGACATTTCCGCTCATGGACATAAGAGAAAGAGAGAGTATAAAAACAACAAGGCTCTCTAGATTAAATCTGTTGAGGCGTTACACTGAGAACACACACACACACACACCGTAGCTCATTCTGTGTATGTATCTATGTGTGTGTGGTGCTTCGGGTTACTGCTGTGCTTGACTGACACTGAAACTTGAAGACTGATGACTTGAGTGAGTGCGTGGGGAAACTGAGAGTTAAATAAACATGTATCTATGACCTCACATCTTTGTCTCGTTCTCCCTCCATGTGTGTCTCGCACTCTTTCTATATACCTCTGAGAGAGAGAGAGAGCGAGAGAGAGAGAGAGAGAGAGAGAGATGAGGTATGTACACATGCAAAATCCATTAAAATCCTACAAAGCCTCTTTTCTCCCTTCACCGTCTGTCTTTTCGTTTCTCCACCCCTCCCTTTCTTTCTCTCTCTGCATATTACATATATAACAGTGGCAGTGTTTCATTCCTATTACACCACATCAATGACACGTCAAACTTTTATCCGTTTGTAGTTACATTTGATGTTGTGCAGTGTTACTAGAACTAGCTTTACCTTTAACTTTCATTACGTGTTGACACTGGAGACTCCTTCATTTTTATCCTTTGATCCTTTGAATGATCTGTTATTATAGAGAAGTATGTGCTAGACGCACAGACAGTTCCTTTTCCTCATGCCATCATCATCATAAATACCAGATCAACAACATAACCCATTCCTAAACATGTTACACACTGCTGTTTTCACAACAACACCTCTTCCATCTTTTAATTATATGTACACTACCTACAGTGAAGTACCAGAAAAACCTCGTACACCAGTCTAATACTTCTTAGGTTTCTCCACAAGCTTTTGGAAATATTCTGTAGGTAATAAACCTCATACTTCCTGCAGAACACTCCACAATTCTGTTGTATTCCGAGGTGTAGGATTTCTGTCTTCTGTAGCGTGTTGCATGGCATCCCAGATGTGTTTGATAATGTTGCGAATGGTAAAACCCCAAACTTAGATTAGTGTTCCTCTAAAAGTGTGTGGTGGTGGATTGTCTTGTTGGAAGAGGCCAATGATCCCATGGAATCTCAGCTAAACAAACCCTATACCATTATGGAGCCACCACCAGAATATGTATTTTTCTTAGGCTCGTCTGCACCAGTTTTTCTGGCACTTAATTGTATTTGAACAAGTCATAAACTGGTGATTTGCAGCTGCAACTATTGCTATACATAAAAGAAATATATACATAGCACAAAAAGTAAGGAAATTTTCCACAATTTGGACCCTACGTTCCAACCGTTTGTTAAATGAATAAATTGTTAAATGACTTCAATTTCTTCACACTTCAATCATCCAGTCTACCAAACACCAAACGAGTCAATGGCAGAATGAGCTGTTTGGCAATAGCAGAAAAGATTTGGCAATTTTTTCATGGGCGCAACCCACATACTCAGTTCTGCTGCCCATGCTACAAATGAATGTTCCCTTACCGATGTGGCACCATTTAAAAGGGAAGTTAACAGGCTTTCCAATGGTATAACATTTATTGCCAAGATGCAACAAAGAAACAATCTACCAAATACGAATGTCCTTACTGTAACAGCTGGTTGAGGCTTCATAATGGTGTGGGGTTTGTTTATCTGGCATTCCATAGGACCCCTGGTACATCTATAAACGTCTCTGACAGGTGAACGCTATGTATGTCTCCTTTCTGATGTCCTGCATTCGTTCTTACTGGTTTGTCCTCATCCAACAGGACAATGCACCACCACACACGTCTAGAGATACCAAATTATAGTTAGAGGAACACTCATGTGAGTTTGGGGTTTTGTCATTCACATCTAAGTCATCAGATCTCTACATTACTGAAAACATCTGGGATGCCATGCAGCGCTCTGTGGAACACAGAAATCCTACACCTCAGAATACAACAGAATTGTGGAGCGTTCTGCAGGAAGTGAGATGTTTATTACCTACAAGCTGGTGGAGTCCATGCCCTGTGGGGGACCTACCAGGTATTAGACAGGTACACCAGATTATCTGGCACGTCACTGTAAATGATTTTTGAATGTCTTTAGTGTTTCATTAGTAAAACTGTTGTTCATTTGAAACAGAGAACCCGTGCACACTTCCTCCTCAGCATCTCCTGCCTCGCTCCTGTCTCACGCTGTAAGATTTTGACAGAGATTTATGCACTCTTGTGTTCAGATCCGCCTTTGAATACGGAGTGCATTTCCATGAAATGTGAGAGCACTACGCATGACTCAAAGTGAGGTCCAGAGGAAAAAAAAACCAACATCTTGACATAACTGAGACAAATAACAGCATGAGTAAGTATTCGGAGCAAGTGCATAATTTAACCGCCATTTACTGATTCCCTTTGAGTCATGCACAGTGCTTTCACACATTTAATGGAAATGGACTCCATTTTCAAACACTCCGAGCAACGTGCCAAAGTGTATAAATCCCTGTCAGAATCCGACAGTGTGTGAGACGAGAAGTTCTAAGAAGGACAAAGTGCGTGTACGTCTCAGCCTGGCTCCTCGGCTGGTCTTACAAGCCTTTGGTTAAAGATACAGAGGTTTCATTATTTAAAAGTGAAAGTGAAAGTGAATTACTCATCGACTGCTCCGAGACACATATTCGCACAGACTAAAGGGCTGTGAGCACATGTGCCCAGAAACGTGGGCAGCCCCATGCATGGCACCCAGGGAGCAATTGTCGGTTAAGTGCCTTGCTTTTCAATCGAGCCTTGCTGGTTGTGGGGATCGAACTGGAGGCCTTCCTGAAAAGTTCCAAGTATTCCAGCTGATGAAATGCATTTTCTGAGCTTAACATTCAGAAAAATCGCCTGTGTGTTGTCCAGCTGTGGCTTTAGGGTGAGGGAACAGCAACCAGAAGGTCGCAGGGCTGATTCCCAGCACAGACAGGACACAGCTGAAATGGCCTTGAGCAAGACACCTAACCCTTTAATCACTCAACGTAATTAGAGGTTGCTCCAATTAGTTTGTGCATTGAAGGGTTAAATGTGAAGGACAAATAGAGGACTATGTGCAATCACAGCAGATTAGTTACTTCACTTTCACTTCCAAGGTGACATACTTTTTCTTGAGAAGAGGCATCAAAGATGGAGTTTATACCACCATCTACCACAACCTTTGAGGAGTCTAATACTTGCGAGGTCCCCCACGGGAGCATAGGACTGCAAAAATAGTCCTTATGCTAATATTTGTTGAGGCCCCAGCATTGAATTCCACTTGGCATGTGCGGTCTCCTGCCCTCGAGAACCCTTCTACATCACCTCCAGCTGGAGCGCCATTTGGTGCCCCGGAGGTTGCTTCTATGCAGACACCAGTGTTGACCTGGGTTCTGTCCCACTACGTGGAAGTACATCGCTGCCAGCTGCCCTTGATGCCTGACCGTAGCTGCAGCATGAACAGGTGATGCAAAAGCTTTTAGAAATCTGTTATAACTCTGGATGATGTTCCAGAAAGTTCCACCGAGCCATCTGTGCCAACTTGCCCCCACCCTCCACCCCAATACACAGAGTTATAACACACAGTTAGGCAGCTAGTTGTTAACTGTGTGTGTGTGTGTGTGTGTGTGATAAAAATATGTCCACATTGTATTGAGTTTATGAAGTGTACTCCGACCACTCTCTCTCTCTCTATCAAACACACACACCATAAACTATCCAATTTCCCATCTAATGCATGACTGGAACAAATGTCATATTTGCCTGTGGCTTCAAACCAAAACACACAAATACACACAGAGTAACACACACACAAAGCAGTCGTGAGATCCAAAATCATAAAAATGTTGCCAAACAGTGTGAAACAGCTCGAAAGAATACAATGTTTAGAGTCATGTGATTCCGATTACGCATGAAAACCAAATAGTGGGCAGGAAATAAAAAGCATGGACAAGATGGAGAAAATCCTGTACTGTGCTAGTTTGGATGATATTATGAAAGAAGGTATAAACATAAAAAACATGACATGTGTTGGACTTGATAACTACGTCGTTCTTCTCCAGACATCCTTCTTCTCAAGGAAAAACAACAGAAAGCTTCCAAAAAAAGACTGTCAGTTGGTTTTCTCCAGCTGTGGGCTTGGAGTTAAGGAACCTGCCTTGAGACCAAAAGGTTTGGTCCGCCAATGCAAAAAAATTGCCTAAAGTGTTCCTAAGCAAGGCACCTAACTGCACCTGAGGAACTGCGGATAAAGTGTCTGCCCAACGCTCTGGGCATGTCTGCTCACTACCCCCTAGTGTTCACTAGTGTGTATATGAACGTTTCACTGCACGGATGGGTTAAATGCAGAGATGACTTCCATAGCACTGGGTCAAAAGAGTTTTTCCTCTTACTGTCCTCTGGATTACCAGGTAACAATCATTCAACAGCAGGCGTGGGCTTGTGGTTAAAGAACCAGCCTTATACCCAGAAGGTCACCTGTTTGATCCCTGAAGCCAAAAAGACACAACTGAAGCACCCTTTAGCAAGACACCTAACCCCTAACTGCTCCCCGGGTACCGTTGAGAGGGTTGCCCACCATTCCAGGCCCTAGTGTGTGTCTCAATGCAATCATGAGCTAAATGCGGAGTGCACTGTGTGCAAGTGAACCACTTTTGACCACCGTGCAGTAGAAATTTACCACTGCATTTGACCCAGATGTGCAGTGAAAATACACATACACGCACATTAGTGTGCACACACTGGGGCACATGTGTCCAAGGTAGTGGGCAGCAGCATCCAGGGAGGCATTGGGGTTCAGGTGCCATGCTCAAGTTAAATCTGACTGGTTCCAAAGGCTGGTTCTGTAACCACAAGCCTACGGCTGTCCACTTAACATAGACTAACTCTTAAAAGTCAAGTGCAGCTTATAGACTACACTTTGTAGGTAGCTAGTGTTAGTTATCATTGCCAAGATTTGTCGTCCAACAAGTCAAAGAACAAATGTAATGTACACACTGTACACATGAGCATTATCAGACTCCCAACTGCAGGGTTTGCAAGCCGTTTCTTGCATCCCAGCCCCATAAACAACAACTTTTGGTACTTAGAAAAAGCTTCTAATGGTTTCTTGGTTCAATCAGTTTGAACCAATGCGAAAAACAACACAAACTAAAAGCACTCTAAGAGCACTCTTGTGATAGCATCACTTCCTGCAGTTCATGCCACAGCAGCCCGGTGACATGACGTCATTTGACGACAGGCTATTTCTGTAAAGCTGCACTGGACTGGAGACAGGGCAGAGTGAGAGTGCGTGTTTAGTGTGCTTCACTGAGCAGGGTCGCTTATAGCATTTCATGTCACCATGGCGATAAGGATAGTAATAACAGAGGCTTGAGCATCCTTATTCTACCACACACCCCTCTAGGAGTTTTGCTTTTATACTTTGCCTTTAGCTATCCAGCTTCTCCAGCGCACTAGAAGAGCTTAGCATGTGTGCTTATATTAACAATAAACATGATTAGCACTCATCTTTTGGAGCTCCTGTAGATTGTAGAACACCATTGGGAGGGTAGTGACAACTGCAGATGAGCAGTACTAGAAGACCAGAAAGGTGTTTGTGCCTGGAGTTTGTGTCTGGAGTGATGTGCCCCTAACACAGTCATTGCTAGTACTCAAACTAATACTCAGGTGGCTAGCCCAACCCCAGCCCCTTACCTCAAATTCTTAACCCTGTCCTGAATACCTGGTGCCTTATCCTGAACCCTCACCCCTCACCTTTAAACCCTCAGATACATTACACTGGCACGTTTCCTTGAAACTTGATACATTTTCTTGTACCCTTAACACTTACTCTGAACCTCGGCCCCTTAGCTTCAACCCTGAGCCCCTGGACTCAATCCCTGGACTCTTACCTCAAACTCTCAGCCTCCTTACCCTGAACCATCCACCCCTTAACTTAAACCTTTGCCGCCTTACCCTAAAACATCCAGCCTCTTAACCTAAACCCCCAGACCCTTACTATAAACACTCAGCCCCTTACTATAAACACTCAGCCCCTTACCCTGAATCCCTGGCCCCTTACCTTAAACACCCAGCCCCCTGGCCCTGAATCTCTGACCCTTACTTTATACACTCAGCCCACTTACCCTGAATCTCTGACCCTTACTTTATACACTCATCCCCCTTACCCTGAATCTCTGGCCCCTGAATTGACAGCCACCTAACCGTAAAACTTTTTTTAAACCCATCACCCTCAATATCCGGCCCCTAACCTTAAACTTTCAGCCCCCTTACCCTAAACTATCCACCCTTACCTTAAACCCCTTACCACCTTACCCTTATCCCCTAGCCTCTTACCTTAAACCCCCAGCCCTTAATCTTGAACTCTCAGCCCACTTACCCTGAACAAACCCAAACCTTAAACCCTCACCACCTTACCCTAATCCCCCAGCCTCTTACCCTGAACCCCCAGCCCTTAACCTTAAAAACTTCAAACCTATTAACCTGAATCCCTTTACCTTAAACCATCAGCCCCCTTAAACCACCACCTTATGCTGAACATCCAGTGTCCTACATTAACCTAGTCTCTTACCATAAACCCTTAGCCTGAACCCCCAGCCCCTTATCTTAAATCTGTTCACCCCTTGCCCTGAACAACTTGCCCCTTACCATTAAACCCTTAGCCCCATTAAACTAAACCACTGGTCCAATTTGTAGAGCCTCAGCCCTCAGACCTAGTCTAAACTCGTAATAAGTAAAAAAAAGAGTTTGTTGTGACCATTTTATCTCATAACATTTATTCAAATTGCAATTTCAAATGTGCATACATTTAAATCCCACTGGTGTTGACTCAAACACTTTTGTTCCTTAAATTCACATGAATTGAATGATTTTATACAAACATAGTGAAAAGTGACAAGCAATATTTAACCTGCTCACGTGTACAGATTCGCCTTGTTCACCAGGTCGGTGCTTCATCAGAATTCAGAACTGAGGCTGAAATATGTAATATGTACATCAGGAAGGAAGGGTTCAGGAAATGATTAACATTTCATTCATGCTAAATTAAGTGGCTTACTTTTAGTCAGGGACTCAGAAAACATTAATGCAGGAGCATTAATGAAAGAAAGAAAGAAAGAAAGATTTAGTTGACCACTGTGCTTGCACACAGAGGACTTTGACCTCTGCATTTAACCCATCTGTGCAGTGATACACACACAGACTAGGGGGTAGCAAACACGCATGCCTTAAGCAGTGGGCAATTTGGAAAGAGGGATAGGAAACAGAATCAAGAAAAAAAAAAGAAAGTATTAGGACAGCCATGGGTACTTGTGACCGGAAGGTCCCAAGTTCAATTCCCATAATGGACAAGGTATGACTGTAGTGGCCAAGGCACCTAACCATCAACCGCTCCCTAGGTACTTTGGTTTGGGGTTGTCCCCCGCTCCTGTCAAGTGTGTTTACTGCCCCCTAGTGTTCACTAGAGGGTTTGTGTGGTTCACTGCACGAATGGGTTAAAAGCAGAGGCCACATTCCTCTGTGTGCAAGCACAGTAAATAGTTCATGTTCGTTCACTTTTCACTTAGTACGACAAATTCCACTGACAGTGACTGGTAACAGCACCAACATATAATCTGGAACTTCCTTCGATGTAGCCGGCGGAAGTAAAATGCTAGCTAAGCACAAAGCTAATTCCCCTCCGTTTGACAAACTTCATCCCTTCTAATTGCACACATACATTTTTACTTCTGCTGATCGCCAGCTGGAAAGCCATGAAAACGGAGATAAGGCTGTTTTTGTTTCGCGTTTGAACACCAAGGTACGCTGCAATAGCTTTTGTTCTTGGACTCAGCATAATGTTTTTAGCAGAAGCAGCATTGCATTGCAACAAATATGAAAAGGGCCATGTTAACTTATTGTGTTAAATTAATGGTTATTCATGCTGCAGTATTTAAATGTGAAAAAACTTTTGTAAGTAACAAAGTAATAAAAAGGCAGCACGGCGGTGTAGTGGTTAGTGCTGTTGCCTCCCAGCAGGATGATCCGCGTTCAATTCCTGGCTTGGACCATTCTGTCTGGAGTTTGTTTGTTCTTCCTGTGCTTGTGTGGGTTTCCTCTGGGTACACTGGTTTCCTCCCACAGTCCAAACACATGCATGTTAAATTAATCGGCCACTCTAAATTGGCTGTAGGTTTGATATGTGTCTGCTGACAAGAGAACGGGAAACTCAGTCAGCTTATCTACTCCCATGGAGCACCGTGAGTTCTGTGAACAGCTAAGTCACCCATGCAGCGAAGTGAAGACGGCGATGTGTGTATGTTAATAAACTGAATTTTAATGCAAAGTGTTCGTTCTATTTATTTTATGCCAAAACAAAAGTGTGAAATGTTAAATCTGTAACCTTCTGTAACCAAAAAAAAAAGAAAAGAAAAAAAAAAAAAAAAAATCACTGAAATATCGCCATGGCGACTCGCTCATGTTCTCTTATTACATTTCACAGATTAATCACAAGCCTCTGCTCGTTCTTTTTTTTTTCTTCAAAAATCACTCAGTGTTCATCCAGCATTAAAGAGATGCACATACATTTCTGTTGTTTTATCTTCCCTCTGTCTGTGTGAAACTTTAAACAGGAGAGACGTGTAGAAAAGCGCCGCCGCGTTGTTCCGAGTCTGTGGAGCACAAAATGAACATTTCTGACTTTCAGCTCGTACTTTCAGAGACGCAGAGTGACACGAGCGGCTGAACACCGCCGGCAATTTTCATAAAAAGAAACAACAGAAAGTGTCTGCTAAGTGCTCTGTAAGTGAAAACGTGTCACAGGCTTTACAAAGTCGCAGGGCCGACACGTGCGGAGCGGGAACCACAAGAACCGTGTTTGATAGTAATGAAGTCGCCACCGTAAAAAAAAAAACAAGAATGGAAAATTCTTATTAAAATAACATAATGTTTCTTTATAAATGCTAATTTATTGAAATTAATTAGCACAATTACTTATTAATTAATAATAAATATTCATACCTTTTTTAGGATTTCTGTTTAATTGTATGAGGAATGTATTTTAATTCTTTGTTATAATTTGTATATTATTTAATATTTTTTATTATTTACATTATTTATTACACAAACAGCTGTGGCTGGTGGTGTCTCTTAGGTTTGTTTAGCTGGTATTCCATGGGACGGTCTCTAAAAATTGAACCCTGCATGTGTCTACTTTCTGATGAGTTCCGCCAGTTCAGGCGTCTGGAACACAGTGCTGTGGAACACAGAAAACCTCGGAATACAACAGGAAGTATGGTGACCATTGCCTACGGAATATTTCCACAAGCTGAGTTTTGGACTGGTGTACCAGTTTTTCTGGCACTTCTGGGTTCTTATTTTTATTATAAATTACAAATAAGGATTTAAGGTGCTTTCAAATAAAGAAGAAGGATATTAGAAAGTTTAGAAGTTACAGTTTTATTACAACATGTTTTTCAGATCATCAGTGTATTAATAACAGAGCTTCATTACAGCGGTACCGTACGTGATTAGTTTACAAATAATTTACAATAATCTAATACACTGGTGAAGTTTCTATGGTCAAAAACATAATTTAAAACACACACACACACACAAAACCCGGCACAGAAATAAATAAATAATCAAATTGCACTTCTCTCAGTGTTGATCCTAAATTCTGATTGTTGAAGACATAGAACGATCGTCCTGATCACTCAGCACCATGTGTGTGTCGTTGGGTGTGTATGCGTGTGTGTAAATGTAAATTAAATAAAAAAACAACATATTTTACTCAGCAGAAATGATTCAAAAATGGAGAATTTAGATCTAAAATATTTTTAAAAAAGTGAATCTGAATCCAAGTTTATTGAAGTCATTTGTTCGATTCGACTGAAGGACAGAAAACTTGGACAAAACCACACACACAGACCTGATCAGTAGTATTTTTAGTATTATATTCCAGGAAGTTTTCCAAGGAAAACTGAAGTCCAGACATGTTCCTGGAAAATAGGAAATATTTGGCAGCAGGAAGTTTTACTGTGTTAATATGTGCAAACAATCTCTCCGTCTCTCTATGTGAGGAATGATCAAGAGGGTCGGGAGGGAAAAGAAAACAGGATAAGGAAAGACAAGTGAGAAAATGGAAAAATGGGGAAGGTGAAGGAAAGAAAGTAAATAAATGGAAAGCAAAAGGGAAAAAATAAATAAAGAAAATAAATTAAGTAAAAATAAGGGGAAAAAAAGAAACAAAAAAGAAAACAAAATAAAGATTCAAATAAAGAGACTAAATAAATAAAAAACAAAGAAAAAAATAATAAAAAATAGATTAAGAAAGAAAAATAAAACAGAAAACAAAGAAAGTAAGGAAAAAGTAAAAAAACAAAAGGAACATAAAAAAAGAAAAAAAATAATGGATGGAAGAGAAAAAAAATTAAAGGAAAACAAAATAAAGAAAGAAAAATTTGAAAAACTTTAAAGAAATAAAAACAAAAAAATGAAAAGGAAAAGAGAAGGAAGCGTGTTACAAACCTCGTACCACTTTTGTATTTGTGAAAATAAAGCACTGTGCTCATCACGCCTCACTTCTGTTCTCTGTACATTTGTCGTCGCCTTGTTAAAGGTCACAGGTCAAAGGTCAGTGGTGATGACGGGCGTGACCCCGTGAATAAGTAGCGTGGGCCCTAGGTCGCGGCTCAGCAGCTCCAACTGATGCAGGTAGTCACAGTACCTGCGCGTGTCAGCAGGTGGGCGGGGCAAATACAGGAAACGCACAGCAGGAGGAGCGCAGGGCTGGTCGCTGATCAACCTATTGACAGCAAGTAAGTAGTCGTCTGTTAAGCGGGAAGCGTTGCTATGATAACCATTAGCATAGTCCTCCTCCTCTTGCTCCTCCTCCTCATCTAGGTCCTCCTCTTCCTCCGCCTCGGCTCCGTTCTTCTTACTTCCTTTAGATCTGCGCTTTCTCTGCCAGTGCAGCGCCACCTGGGCGTCCCACGGCACCGTGTAAATGTCCGCCTTCATCCGGAGCTCCTTAAGTAGCTGTCCCAGCTTGTGCTCCGCCTCCTTCAGACTCCGCCCCGTCTCCACGCAGAGGAAAAGGCGGAGCCTGGCCTTGCACCACGCCCTGGTCATATTGAGGATGCAGGCCAGCTGGAGGAGGAAAAGCGAGCAGGTGTCAACGTAAGAGCTGCTGTCGGGTCGGAGCAGGTTGACGGGCCAGACGTCAACGAAGACGGCAGCCCGACGAGCTTCAGTGTGGTCGAACTGGCAGAAGTACCTCGCCAAAGCCACGTTCTTCAGCATCTTCACGGCGTCCGCAATCACGCTGACGTATTCCTGAGGGCCGATCGCTTTCCCCTGCCAGGCTCCGTCTATGCTGCCTCGGAGAGGAGGGAAATGAAAAATCGGATCTTCCGGGTCTTCGGCGAATACAGGGTTTTCCACGGATCTGCTGGAGTGGAACGAGCGATCTTGGAGCTGGTCCTGAGGAGGAAAGTCATCATAGAAC
This sequence comes from Duopalatinus emarginatus, assembly GCA_028565595.1. Classification (NCBI taxonomy): domain Eukaryota; kingdom Metazoa; phylum Chordata; class Actinopteri; order Siluriformes; family Pimelodidae; genus Duopalatinus; species Duopalatinus emarginatus. The sequence goes on from JAOVVF010000048.1 coordinate 5,312,776, forward strand.
CCCAAAACCAATGTGTTCGGTCTCATGCCACCTGGAAGAAAAGAACCAAGAAAGAAAGATTTTTCATTTGTTACCACATGGGGTAAATAAAGCTGTCATTTTAAATAACGGATAAATTTAATATATTTCATTCTTTGATAAATAAAAACACTGCAATCTGTTTCTCATGCGACGTGTTTGTCCTTAAGATCACCTCCACTGATACCAATCTCAGTGCTCGAGGCTATTTACAGGGTTCTTGGTTAAGAGACCCCTGAGTGATCCTCAGGACTGGGAAACTACTGCAGATTTCGGATTTCCACCGCATCGGCATTTTTGTATATTTTTTTAAATTAATTAAAACATGATACTGATGAGAAAATGCAGCAAGCCTACACAAAAATATCCTGGAATATCAGAACAAATGGTACACCAGTCTAATACTTGGTAGGTCCCACATGGAAGTATAGGACTGAAGGTGTGTGGACTCCACGAGTGTGCGGAAATATTCTGTAGGCAATAAACACTGTACATCCTGGAGGAGGTTAAACCTGTCAGAATAAACGCAGGAGCATTCGGCCATAACATTATTAAGCTTCCACAGATGTCCATCGCGTAATGTACGAACTGGCGGACGAGACCAAGGATGCGCATAGGTTTGTTTGTACCAGTTCTTCTGGCACTCAACTGTACATAAAGAGATGCTTTTTTTTAATACACTGATACACCTTCCTTCCACCTCCTCAATCAGCGACTTGTTTTTTCTGCTGAATGAATTTTATTAGAATAAAAATAAAAAAAATTTAAAAAAGCACAAACATGCTGTTTTTTGGGACGTCACTGGTATCGCCATGGCAACAGGATTTCCAAAAAAAAAAAGAAATCTTAAATACTGCCACCTCTGCCTTATGCTACAGCCTGAGATAATGTTTATATCTTTATCATGCCTTCATCAACTGATATAATATTTTAAAGCCTGAACACACTGATATAAAAACCTTATCTGTATAAACCAAGGAAATGTGTCTGTCTGTGTGTGTGTGTGTGTGTGTGTGTGTGTGTGTGTGTGTGTTTGCTAACCGAGTCCAGAAATGAAGAGCAGGTGCTGCACCCCGTGTCGCACAGAGTCGGCTAACGTCAGGTTAACGAAGGCTTTAATGTTCAGGTGGTCCACCAGGGCGAGCCAGGAGTCGTACTGAGACTGCAGAGGATCGGAGGGAAGGGCGGCTACAGGGCATACGACACACACACACACACACACACACACACACACACACACACACACACATCAGAAAACAAACTGCAAGATGACATTATAAAAGAGCGCCTGAGATCCTTATTATTAGGATTGGTGCAGTATGAGATCGGACGCGGGCTAGGACGCAATCACGGGTACCTTAACATTTACAGTGCTCGGCAGTCATCCTTATCTACGGTGACTTACTTTTATCTCGTTTATACAACCAAGCAAATGAGGGTTAAGGGCTGTGCTCAAGGCTCAAGCAGCGGCAGAATCTAAACTCACGACCTTATGATCAGGAGTCCAGACGTCTTACCTATATATTGTACAAGGCACAGTTCAAAACAATACACAGATCTGAACGTCACCTGGAACAAAACAAGATAATCAAACATTGCGAATGAAAGTGAAGTTAGGTGACTCATTGACCACTAGTGTGTCCTGGGAAGTGGAGTTCTATGTGGCTTGCAAGGTTTCCATGACTATAAGCAAGTCTAAAGTACACAGATTGGCCATAATATTAACACAGATTTGAAACATCACAGACTCCACAGGACCTCTTTAAGTGCTCTGTGGTATCTGGCACCAAGCCGTCAGTGACAGATCATTCTGAGGATCTTCTGTGGGATCAGACAAGATGGGCTAGCCTTCATCCCTCACACATCTCAGTGAGTCTGGCACCTACGACCCTGTTGCCAGTTGCCGGTTGTTCTTCCTTGGACCACTTTGGTTAGGTACTAATCAGTGTATACACTGTATTCACCCCACAACGCTGGCTGATCTGGAAATGCTCTGACCCAGACATGGAACCATTACAATTTGGTACAAAATGTAGCCCAAGGAAGGACAACCAGTGAACTGGCGACAAAGTCTGGGGGCACCCAGGGGTGTGGAGTCAATGCCTCAAAGTAACAGAGATGTTTAAGCAGGAGGTGTTAATGTTATAGCTGGTCATGGGTGTTCATCGACTGCTTACAGATAAAATTAAAAGATTCTGAACATTGATTTGAACAAAATCAAGTGTTTTTGCTTTTCTCACTTTTTAGGAACGACTATTCCACTCTGACTTTGTTAAAAACCGAGACGAAAGCAGCAAGCCGAGCCAAAACCAAACAACCGTGAGAATTACAGGAGTCGATAAACAAAAGGGGGCTCTGAGCCACACTCGCTCATGAGGCACAACATTTCCAGGGAACAAGGCTCGATTATTTAAGCTGTATTACGTTCAGGAACGTTTCCTCGTTCGCAAAATCCCACACGCATATGAACTTGAGTGAAGTCTGATTCTCAGTCCATAGGGTTTAATATGGAGTTTTTTTGGGAATCCTTGGCCTGCTTCACTCTCTCCACTTTAATTCATCCCAAAGGTGCTGAGGTAAGTTCTTCCGCCGCACACTCACTTATTCATGTCTTTATAGACTTTGCTTTGTGCACTGGTGCGCATGTTGGAACAGCAAGGGGCCGTTCCCAAACTGTTCCCAAAAAAGCATGAAATTGTACAAAATCAGCTGAAGCATTGAGAAATCCTTTCGCTGGAACTAAGGGGTCGAGCTCAAGTCCTAAAAAACACCACAATCCGCCTCCACCAAACATCTAAGGATCTAGGATCTAGGATCTAGGATCATCTGTACCAGTTTTTCTGGCAACAACTCATTTACAGCAGAGTCTCCAGTTTCAGCGATCATTCAGACAGAATGTCGTATAAGAGGATGTGTGGTCATTTAAAAATCAGGAACCGTATCTTACCCAGGTCTCCGATCTGGACGTGTCCGAGGACGTAAAGCCCGCTCTTCTTAATGTCGTTAATGAAGGTGATGAGGCCGATGTTCGTGCGCGGGTTGGCCACCATCAGCAGCACCTGAGGCCTCCAGAACTTCACGTGGTCCTTACGCACGTCCAACATGAGCAGGTATTTACGCACCTGAGGGACAAAGACAGTGAGAGATCATGTATTGCAGACACATAGCAAAGAAGGTGCAGGATGCAGGAATGTGTGTATTAAAGGTCATACAAATAGTGTCAGAAAACAAAAGTGAAAGTGAACTATTTGCCTACTGTGCTTGCACAGCGACCTCCGCATTCATCCCATCCGTGCACACATCAGTGAACACCAGGGGGCAGTGAACACACATACCCGAAGTGGAGGGCAGCCCCAAACCACGGTGCACAGGAACAGTAGTGGGAGGTTGGGTTCCTTGCTCAAGGGTAGCTTAGTCGCATCTTGCCCTATGCAGGGATCGAAACCTGGATCCAAGCCAGTCTAATACTGAGTAGGTCCCCTACAGGGCATGGACTCCATAAGCTTGTGGAAATATCCTGTAGGTGTAGGATTTCTGACTTCCATAGTGCATTGCATGGCATCCTAGATGTGTTCGATAAGATCTGGAGACTTGGGTGGGAATGACAAAACCCCAAACTGGGATGAGTGTTCCTCTGACCATAATTTGTCCTGTTGGAATTCACCGGAATGAATGCAGGACATGGACGGGTGTCAGGAAGGAGACACACAGCGTTGACCTACCAGAGACATTTGTAGATGTACCAGGGGTCCCATGAAATGCCAGCTAAACAAACCCCAGACCATTACAGAGCCACCACCAGAATATGATTTTACATAGGCTCGTCCCAGTACCAGTTGTTCTGGCACTTTTGAGCCAGATCATGTGACTCCACCCAAGCAAAGTGGAGTGGACCCCCAAAATCTAACTACTGACCAATCATCATGAGCCTATGTGGAGTTTTTGAAAATGCTATATGAAGAGAGTGACTGAGCACAAACTACACATTTATATTTAGGAATACAAGTTTGTGTGTGTGTGTGTGTGTGTGTGTGTATAATAAGTTAAGTGGCTGTAATAACTCTTCTGGAGCACACAGATGCTCAGATGGATGTCTGGCGCCTGGCCGCTTGGCAACCGTTCCCCTGGAGACAGTCCCCTCCTGAGGACGTGTGTATATGTGTATATGTGTATGTGTGTGTGTGTGTGTACCTGGTGGAAGATTAGCGCCTGGCTAATGTAGCCCCAGCTGCAGGTCGGACTCAGATAGTGGATGAGCAGCAGTAGGAGCAGCATGAAGGCGATGCTGGCCGAGGCGTAGATGGCGTTAATTAGGAACATCATCACCCCACAGCCGACGATCCCCAACACACACGTGTGCCATGTAAAGTAACGGAACGTAGGCCTGGAGACAAAGAAAAGCCGAGTTTCAGGTGTGTTTTAAGTGCAAACAGGAGCTCGCTAGTCTCCTATAGTAGTTTTTATCCATTTATAGTTGCATTTGATGTCAAAGGGTTAGGTCCTGCACTCACTTACATTATAGCAGCTATAAACAGACGGTCCCTCACCAGCCTCACTTTTTCTTTTTTCTCTCTCTCTGTCTGTGTTGTATTGTGTGTGTGTGTGTGTGTGTGTGTGTTTATACAGAGTGTAATATAATTTGGTGCTACGCTAAAACCAAACTGCAGACTTTCAGCAGCTTTAAAAGTGTTTAATGCGCTCAGCACGCCGGCTAATTACTGCAGATTAGCGCGGTGACCGTAAGAGCCCTAATGCAGATCTGCACGCAACCAGAAACATAAACACGCACCACACACTCCACACTCCACACACACACACTTTACCCTCTGACTAACACCGGGTTTAATAAAAAAAATCACATAAAGTGATTATATGTATGTTAATTACACACACATGCGAGTCAGTCGTATTCAACCAGGAACATCTGGACACATAATGCGTGCCCACACACACACACACACACAGACCTTTGTTTATTTGTTTTTGTTCATAAATTAAGAGCGTTGACCCTAAACCAATTTACATTCTGCATATAATCTGCACTGGGTGTCTATACAAGGTCCAGAATGAACACCAGACAAACGCTAAACGCCTAAAAATCTGCGTCTGTGAATAAAATGACTCAAATCAGTCGTCACTGGTAAGCTGCTGAAACAGGCCTACTTCACTACAAGCTTTCATCAGAGGATGATTCAGTACCCTGAAGCATCAGAAAAAGCATCATCAGTACACCACTCTAATACTTAGTAGGCCCACCACAGTGCACGAGCTTATGGAAATATCCCGAAGGCAGTTGACACTAATTCCTGCAGAATGCTCCACTATTCTGTTGTATTCCGAGATGTCGGAGACACACACAGTGTCCACCTGGCAGAGACAGGTATTTGTACCAGGGGTCCTTTGGAACGCCAGCAACATTTAGTGTACGTTTTACAGTTCTGATTGAGCCTCACTGTCGCTTCAGAGCGACGCAAAGCCACACGATGAGGTCATTTTTCATAGCGGGGACACTGCGTCGAGCTGAACTTAGACAGGGTCTAATGGTCAGATGGAATATCAATGAACATTTTCAGGCTGCGTCTGAAATTGTCATTATTATAGTTCCCTTTTAAAAAGGTTAATCGATGGGTGATTGTTCTTAATGACATCGTATCTTATGCAGTTCATTCGCCATTTGGCCGACAGAACAATAAGTTCATTTAGGACCCTGTGTGTGTGTGTGTGTGTGTGTGTGTGTGTGTGTGTGTGTGTGTGTGTGTGTGTCCTTATGTTTCTGAGGACTCAGATACATAGACAGACTGGTGAGGGTGTACAATGTCTAAAATCTTTTGTCTCCTACTGAAACTAGTTTTAAGACATTTACTAGTGCTTTGAATCTCTCTCTCTCTCTCTCTCTCTCTCTCTAGAGTCCTCTCTGTTTGCGTGTGTGTGCGTGTGTGCGTGTGTGTGTGTGTGTCCTTAATAGAATGAGCTTTGCTGGTATAAATGTTACAGCAGTTACAGTATTTCTAAATCATTGTCTTTCTCCGTCTCTACCTGTGTGTTTATGTGTGTGTTTGTGTGTGTGCGTGTGTGTGTGTGTGTGTGTGGTGTTTTCTCTCTCTCTCGCTCGCCCTATCAGTCTGTTTTCTTTTCTCTCCCTCTCCCGGTCTCTTACTCCTTGTGTCTGTACAAAATAATTATTTTAAAAGCCATCAGCCCCCAGCCCCCCCTCCCGTCCCCACTGGTTTTGAGTGATGTCACCCTGCTGATGTAAGCAAAACCAAAGTTTCTGTAACCTCCAAACACACTCACACTCACACACACAGTGCTTATTTAAGTGTTGCGGACAGCATGTAACTGTAGAAGATACTTAGTGTTGCGTGATTAATCAATCACTTTCACTAGTTCAATCAGCCAATAAACTACACCACTGTGCTTAAACAGACACACACACACACACACACACACACACACACACACAAGGCACCTGTACCCTGTCATTACTATTACTGTACTGTCATTACTCTGCCATTAATGTTTCTGTAGCCTGTCATTACTCTTACAGTACTCCATCATTACTGTCATTACTCTTACAGTATTCCGTCATTACTGTCATTACTCTTACAGTACTCCATCATTACTGTCATTACTCTTACAGTACTCCATCATTACTGTCATTACTGTCATTACTCTTACAGTACTCCGTCATTACTGTCATTACTCTTACAGTACTCCGTCATTACTGTCATTACTGTCATTACTCTTACAGTATCCCATCATTACTGTCATTACTCTTACAGTACTCCGTCATTACTGTCATTACTGTCATTACTCTTACAGTACTCCATCATTACTGTCATTACTCTTACAGTACTCCGTCATTACTGTCATTACTCTTACTGTACTCCATCATTACTCTTACTGTACTTCATGAGTACTCTCATTACTCTTACTGTACTACAACATTACTGTCATTACTCTTATTGTACTCCATCATTACTCTTACTGTACTTCATGAGTACTCTCATTACTCTTACTGTACTACAACATTACTGTCATTA
>JAOVVF010000048.1:5328815-5343768 GCA_028565595.1 Duopalatinus emarginatus
CAATGACGCAAGGCAATTTACAATAAATACACAAGACAGAATACAATAAATACACTAGACATTAACAGTAAATATAGTGCAGATAGCCCACTGGTAGTGGGAGCAGTAAGATGCAGTTATGTCCATTTCTTGTAAACATAAACATACTTTTTTTTAGCAGCAGTATTGTCCATTTTTGGTAGAAATGAGAACATTTATACTCTTTCCTTTGTGTAGACAGATTGTTTTGTTTTGTATCTTTAAGATTGTGTGTGTGTGTGTGTGTTTAGTCCAGTCACTGAAATGTGTGCAATTTATCAGACCAGACTCTAGTTGTTCAGGAGTCTGATAGCTTGCAGAAAGAAACTGTTGCACAGTCTGGATGTGAGGACCCGGATGCTTCGGTACCTTTTTCCAGATTGTAGGAGGGTGTAGAGTGTGTGTGAGGGGTTTGTGTGGTCATCCACAATGCTGGTTGCTTTGCAGATGCAACGTGTGGTGTAAATGTCTGTGATGGTGGGAAGAGACACCCTGATGATCTTTTTAGCCATTCTTACTACCCTCTGCAGGGACTTGCGATCCGTTACAGTGCAGTTCCCAAACCAGGTGGTGATGCAGCTGCTCAGGATGCTCTCAATGGTTTTTCTGTAGAATGTAGTGAGGATGGGGGGTGGGAAATTCCTCAGCCTTCGCAGGAAGTAGAGACGCTGCTGGGCTTTCTTGGTTTTGGTGCTGGTGTTGAGGGACCAGGTGAGATCCTCTGCCAGGTGAACTCCAAGGAACTTCGTGCTCTTGAACGATCTCCACAGCAGAGCCGGCGATGTGAATTGGAGTGTGATCACACCTTGTCCTCTCTTTGGTCTTGTCTACATTCAGAGACAGGTTGTTGGTTCTACACCAGTCCGTTAACCTTTGAACTTCCTCTCTATATGCTGACTCGTCGTTCTTGCTGATAAGACCCACACAGTCGTGTCATCTGCAAACTTTATGATGTGATTCGGGCTGTGCATTGCTGCAGTCGTGAGTCAGCAAAGTGAACCGCAATGGACTGAGCACGCAGCCTTGCAGGGCCCAAGTGCTCAGCGTGGTGGTGATGGAGGTGTTTCTTCCGATCCAGACTGACTGATGCCTCCCAGTCAGAAAGTCCAGGATCCAGTTACAGAGGGAAGTGTTCAGGCCCAGTTTCTGATCAGGTGCTGAGTAATGATTGTGTTGAATGCTGAAATAAAGTCTATTAACAGCATTTGAACATAGGTGTCCTTATTGTCTAAGTGAGTGAGTGCCAGGTGAATAGTGGTGGATATGGCGTCGTCCGTTGAGCAATTGGGACGATACGCAAACTGCATGGGGTCTAGTGAAGGAGGAAGCAAGGACTTGATGTGCCTCATGACAAGCCTCTCGAAGCACTTCATGATGAGGTCAGTGCAACGGGGCAGGGTAGTCATTGAGGCAGGACACGGAAGACTTCTTTAGCATGGGTATAATGGTGGCTGCTTTAAGACACCTTGTGACGGTGGTGCTGCTCAGGGAGATGTTGAAGATGTCGGTGAAGACGTCCATCAGCTAGTCTGCACATTCCCTGAGCACCCTACCAAAAATTTGTTTGGTCCAGCAGATTACCGTGGGTTTACTCTACGTAGAGTTTTTCTCACATCAGCTGCTGTAAAGCACAACACCTGGTCGTCAGGAGGAGGGGTGGTCTTCCTCGCTGCCATGCCGTTCTGTGTCTGGAACTGGGCATAGAAGTTGTTCAGAGCATCTGGAAGGCAGGCATCACTGTCACAGGCAGGTGGTGTTGTCCTGTAGTTGGTGATGGCCTGGATGCCCTGCCACCGCTGTTCTTGAAGTGGCTGTGGATGTTCTGTCCGTGTGCGCACTTCACCTTTCTGATGGCCCGGGACAGTTTTTCCCTTGCTTTTCTTAGGGCCACCTTGTCTCCTGCTTTGACGGCGGAGTCTCGAGCCTTCAGCAGAGCACGCACCTCTGCAGTCATCCACGGCTTCTGGTTGGGACATGTGGTGATGGTCTTGAAGACAGTCACATCATCTATGCACTTGCCGATGTAGCTAGTCACGGATGAAGTGTACTCCTCAAAGTCTGTGGAGTTGCTGTAGGTTGCAGCCTCTCTAAACATTTGCCAGTCAGTGTGCTCAAAACAGTCCTGAAGAGCAGAGATGGCTCCTGATGGCCAGGTTCTCACCAGCTTTGGAACCAGGTTCTCACCAGCTTTTTGATCGTCTGACAAGCGGTCTGTATGCTGGAATTAGCATAACAGAGATGTGATCTGAGTATCCGAGATGGGGGCGGGGCTCTGCCCGGTACGCGCTGGGAATGTTTGTGTAAACAAGATCCAGCGTGTTCGCTCCTCTCGTAGCAAAGTTCACATGTTGGTGGAATTTAGGGAGAACTGACTTTAGATTCACATGGTTGAAATCTCCAATAAACAGTCCATTCGGGTGTGTGTTCTGTAATCCGCTAATAGTGCTGTACAGCTCACAGAGCGCATCTTTAGCCTTAGCGGTGGGGGGGAATGTAAACACTGATGATCAATACTGTAGTAAATTCCCTCGGTAAATAAAAAGGTCTGCATCTGACGACCATAAACTCCACTAGAGTTTAGTACACTCTTTAGTACACTCTAACTAGAGACTAGTACAGAGTTCTTGCACCATTCTGTGTTGATGTAAACACACAGTCCTCCATCACAAGTCTTACCATACAGGGCTGGGTTTCTGTCAGCTCGAAACGAGCCTAGTCAGTCTAGTTGAATGGCGGCGTCAGGAACTATGTCGCTCAGCCATGTCTCAGTGAAGACAAAGACGCGCAGATTCTCGTCATGTAGTTTGCTGAAGTCGGATGCAGTCCAGTTTATTCTCCAGGGAGCAGATATTGGAAAGCAGGATGGACGAGAGAGCTGGCCGAGTTGGCTTTGTTGTTAGCCTACCATGAACTCCATGAACTCCAGCCCGTTTGCCGCGCTTTCGCAGTGTGTTCCCATTTTGAACACTAGGGGGCAGAGTCTGGGTAGCAGTTGGGGGTTAGGCTCAAGGGCACTTTGGCTGAACCTTGGTGGTTGTGGGGCGCAAATTCGGGACAAGACAGCTGCCACCAGATGACAACTGAACTGAACCTTTAAGTCAACAGAAGCACTTACGACTATCCAGAAAACAGAAATGGGTTCTTCCCAAATTTTCCAAGAGGTTCTTTGTTTTGGTTTTCTCACCCACCTGAAATTATTCAAGCTTACACTTTTGGGTTCAGATGGATTTTCCCCAGGAGGTTCTTAGCCTGTTTTAGAACCTCATTAAGGAACAGTCTGGGGTTCTGAGTTCACACACAGAACTTTTAAAGGTTCTCCCTGGTGTACAAATGATGAGCCCATAATGCACACAAACATCTATGACTATCCAGCATGTAGCATTTGAGGGTTAGGTGCCTTGCTCAAGGGCACTTCAGTTGAACCTTGTTGGATACAGGGATCGAACCGGGGACCTTCCGGTCCTAAGGCTTGCTCCTTAACCACAAGGCTGTGGCTATTCCCAACACTTAAACATTTAAAGGTTTCTTCAGAGAGACAACCAAACAAACCTTAAGGTTCATAAACACTCCTACGTAAAAACAGTGTTCTTCTGGAGTTCTCCAAAGATATTTTTGTGTATATAAAGGATTAGTAGCCTTCTAACATGGTTCTAGAGACAGTGCTAAGTAAACAGAATAAGATATAGGGTTCCACAGAGTTCTGGTAAAGAGAACCCCCTCTGTAAGGTTTTCCAATGGGTTTGACGTAATTTTGGAAGATTCTACACTAACGTATCACTAATCCTTCCATTAGCATCTCTAATGCTACATAGCTACAGAATATAATGAGCCAAAAAGTGGCACAGTGATAAAGAGTACACATATAAATTCATATTCCATCCAGAGAACGAGTGCTGCAACAGAACCAGCTGTTCTCTTCAAGGACAGATACTCATCTTTGAGTTATTTGTTGAATCCAAGAGCCATTTTTGAACTATTCTGGGCCGAGAAAGGACTCTTAAATATGCACTCTACGAGAGAGAGAGAGAGAGAGAGAGAGAGAGAGAGAGAGAGAGAAGGATAATAAAAGAAAGATTTCATAAAGAAGTGAGCAGAAGATGGATGATGGATGATTACGGAGCTATAATACATAATATAGATAATTGTGACAGAGAGATTATTTCTACTAAATAAAGCAGCACTCGGCTGGATTCAAAACCTAAGTATAGAACCCGTTTTTAAAACTGTCCTGTGTTTTAGAGCTGACAAAGAATCATGGAGTTTGTGAGAGCGAGACCACTTTAATCCAAAGACAGACTCAAAAGGGAATTGGTTTTCTTCGGAGTTACACCGGATGATGAGAGATAATGTAATGCAATAGTGTAATGCACCCCTTATTTAATTTTCCCCTCTTAACCATTCTCTATTATCCTTATTGTCTTGTCTGTATAGCATACACTGAAGAGCTAGAAAAACTGGTACAATCTTGGTAGGGTCCCACACAGGACATGGACTTCACAAGCTTGTGGAAACATTCTGTAGGTCCACGAACCACGGCACCCGGGGAGCAGCTGGGGGAGCCAGGTGCCTTGCTCAAGGGCACAACAGTCATGTCTTGCCTTGTGCGGGGATCGAATCGGCGACCTTCCCTAACCACTAGGCCACGGCTGCCCCAGGAGTCCCGTTGTGACAGTCAGCAGTAAAAGCTTTAACTTTAAGCTTTCTGATATATTTGTTTACATTTACATTTATGACATTTGGCAGATGGTCTTATCCAGAGCGACCTACAAAAGTTATTTGTCTCTAACAATTATTACATCCTGATACAGGTTCACTAGGTCACAGACTGAGACTAACATCTGCCTATAACTCTGTTGAGAGGAAAGAAAAGTAAAAGGTCAAGAATGAAAGGAAAGGAAAGTGCAGACAGCAGATATTTTAAAATAAATTAGAGTGCTAATTTAAGAACTTTGGGGGAAAAAGAAGGTCTTTAGACGTTGTTTGAAGACTGCCAGTGACTCGGCTGTACAGACATCTAGAAGAAGCTGTGGATCAACTTGTCTGTTAGGACAGAGGAGTTTACAGTTTGTTGTTTCTCGGTTTCTACATGTTTTTTATTATTAACGTTAATAAAGATATAAGGGAGGCTGGAAGGTGGTAAGACACAAGTGAGAAAAGTAACAGTACCAGTAACAGTAATTCCCATAGGACCACAGGCAGCCGGAAGTAAACTTACTGATTATGTCATGTAGTGTGACATAATCAAAGATCAGCAATGTGGCATCTGGGATGCCCCATGACACCATGATGAGAAGTCTAGCATTTCAGAATTTTATGGACCTTTTCGTCTAGTCTGACATATCCTACGACATGTTCTTTGATGACCAAAGGAGGACCGAGCGCTCTGTGGCATGCATATGTAAACATGGAGAAGAGAAAGAGGGAGGCTGCTGCTTCAGCTGTGAAGTGGAATAAGCAGGCGGAGTAAAGGTTTGTGGAGCTGTGGCAGCAACACCCATGCCTTTTTGACATTTTCTTGAGGGAGCATCACGACAGAGTGCAAAAAGAAAGAAGTTAGAGAGAAATAACGGAGGCACTTTAGCAACCCAGCGAGTAGTCGGCTAGCTTGCTAGTTATGTTAAACGGGTCCACAATCGTTTTTTCTTCTTTTTCTTTCTCCGTTCTGAACACAAAACCGCCAGCAAACAAAGCGCTTCTGTAGCCATGATTAACAGTTTCTTGACCCGCCTCCATGACAAACTGTGAACTCGAAGATTGGTCCGTGTCAAAAGTGTAGTGCTGCCAGTCTCCCGACCAAGACACAGCTCAAATTTATAGCGCTACTTTGACATAGGGAATGTTGTAAAAGACAAAAATATTGTGTAGTCTGATCCAGGCATTAGAAACATTGCTAAGATAAGAAATATGTCACCATACAATGCAGTTACCTCTATTGAAATGCCTTAATTTCTGGATGTTCCAGTAGGCACATAAAAAAACAAGCTCCAGTTAGTGTAGAATGCAACAGCCAGAGTCCTTAATAGAACTAAAAGATATGAGCATATCACCGCTATCTTATCCACACTGCACTGGCTACAATCACAAATTGTTTATATAATAGTACTACTGACCTATAAAGCAGTGAATAGACTCATGCCACAATACCTGAGCGAGATTCTAGTCTCCTATGATCCACCACGCCTATTTCAATCAAAAGGTGCAGGCTCTTTGCTAATACCTCGAATTATGAAAGCTACAGCAGGGGGCAGATCCTTCTCTTAGAGTCTTACATTTATGAAACAGCCTTCCATTTAGTGCTAGGGACTCTGTCACAGACTCAGTCTTTATATCTAGGCTAAAAACACATTTTGGTAAATTGGGATGTTTGGATGCTGTATTTTCCCCACTCTCCAGTGCTTAATTAGGTTTGTTGACAGTGAGGCTGGCCGCTTTTTGTCTCAGGGCAGCCTCACGTCACCTTCCGGTTCTCCCTTGTAGCTATACTGTCACAGCTAGTTTTGTTGGAGTTCTTGAATCCCCTAATTGCTGTGGTAAAAAAAAATGGGGACATGATGATATCACTGTGTTCCTGGTCACAGTGCTGCTACACTTTCCAATTCAGTGTTTTCGCTCCTTCACATGTCGAGTCACGATTCTGATATCTAACATAATAGATGAGCAAGATGTTTCTGCAGTAATGTAGCGTTTGAATACATTCACTAATTAACTTAGTCATAATTATTCCATGGTTGTCCAGAGGAGACAGAATGAACCGTTCTCACTAGTTACAAATTAACCTCTCGAGCAATTTTGGTCCAGGTCCAGATTTTTTTTTTTTGCATGATGCATCATCATAATGATCTTCTTGAGGAGGTGGAAATCAAATTTTATAATTAATTATTGCTGGAATTGTGCTCATGTGGGTGTTTTCACCCACATTGTCTGTCTGGGTGTTTAAAATGAAATTTTGTGGATGGAAAGATCCACAAAAACTCTGTTAACAAAGCACAGGAAAATAGCAAAACTTCCTTTAAAAAAAGTCTAGAAAAACATGAACCATATCTCACCATCAATTTGCACTTTCTGTCTACACACACAGACACACACGCACATCTTCAGACTTGCTATACTCTCTATTGTCTGTGTAAGAAATAGATCAATGAAGGACAGCAACAGAAGAAAGATGAGAAGAAAAATCTGGAAGATGTAGGTAAAGGGTAGGAGTGATGGATGGGGTGCAAGGAATTACTCATCCATTAGGAAGAAATAAAGAACACACTCTACTGGATAAACTGCCCTCCACATTCACTATTACTCCATCACAAACTTTTCACTGCCTCATTTAATTCATTCCACGCTCCCTCGTTTTCCCTTACCTGCACAAGGAACCAGGAGATGAGAACTGAGACCCAGGGGTTCCCACTGCATGAGGTTTTCCGAGCAGGGGACAGGATTTTACCTGCAGGGCGAGATGTGAAGAAGAAAAGAATAGGTGGAATACTGTAAAACTTTCTTGTTCAATGCAGCAAGCAGGCATTGGGTGTGATGTATCAGTCTTGCACAAGAAGCTGCATTAGCCTGGGAACCAGCAAAAGACTACATCACAGTTCAGACAAAAAAGTATACTTTTTGCAGAGAGGAATTAGTTAGGATAGGGTGTTCAGTCTCAAAAGCTCCTAGTTTTTATCCAGTGCGATTTCTAGGCATGTTTAGGGGCCATTAAACTGTCTGAATGCCATAGGTGCTTATATCTGGTTGTCTGTTTTGGAGACGTCCATATAGATTGCAGGGGGAACATTGCCCTGACGTTAATGAACTTCTAGTGGTAGATAACTGGATGGGTTGATGAATTTTGCTTGTGGGATTCATTTTCCTAAGTTCCCAGGAAATTCAGGTCTAAGTTTACATATTTTAATTGTGGCTGTAGGTGTATCCAAAGGGTAGGCCTACGTCGGCACGTATGGTTGGACGAAGACTTGGGAATACACTGAATTTTGGGTGTTAGCCGAGTTTGACTGCATACTGTAAAGCCAGTTTCAACTGTCTGTACTCTAACGAAGTTTCTCTTAGTAGATCTTAACGTATTTTGTTTTGATGGTCTTTACATTAATGATGAGTGACAATGTTTTCTGTCCAGGGTGAGGCCTGAAAAAAATAAAATCCTGGGTAACTTTAAATGCCTCCCATGCAGTCAGGGCTCTGGTTTAGAATGCAGTGTTCACAGGTGACAAAAGAAATTTTAAAGGCATTGGGTTTTGAGAAGCCAGCTTGTCAGGGCAATGGGTCTGTAGTTGTTCGGGTTACTGTGGTCTTTCCCTGGCTAGGGAAGCGCAGTATTTTGGGATTTCAGTCTCTCTGGTGTAATGATGATTGAAAAATGACCACTGCCACAGAGATCATTCTAAATGCTCTTTTTTTCCCCCATATCGGGTTGTTGCTACTGAAGTTTTGAAAAAGGACATATGTGGGGGAAATGCTAGGTTACATACATAGCAGATTGTAGTAGCCCTCTTGAGGACATCTATAAACATACCACCATTGCTTGTAAGTTTGTAATGACTGTTATATGGCAGTGTGGATAAACGGGTTATTTAGGATTGCTGTTCCACCAGATGTTTAGTCTATATGTGTTACAGATGAGGAAATCTTTCAATGAAGGGCTTTTTCCTGCTTCTGACTGGCTTTATAAAATGAGCTCTGAAGGCCCTAGATAGTTTCTGCTCTCAGGTAGATTCTGGCAGGGAAGTTCCTCTTCGCTACAGTTGTAGCACATTGTTGTACCTTTGCATGTGGATGATCAAGGTGTAAACTTTTGGCACGTGAAGCACTGTGTTGGGAATGTAGAGGTCCACATTTACTCCTTGCTATACTATAGGTGTTTATGTTAATAATTTGATCACGTCTCTTAATGGTGATGTATCTAAGGCTGGTGACATACTGTTTCTGCACTATCTAAGACTCTCTTCCATCTCTCTGGTATGGATGACTGGACAGATTTTATGCTAATGCCACTTTGTAAGTTGCCTGTCTGTGCCTTGTTCAAGCATTTCATGGAGATGCCATTTCATGGCATTAATTCCCAGGACCCTTGTTTTAATAAAAAAGGGAGACAACTTTTGTAGGGGTTAATGACCCCGACTCATCACATACTTCAAAGGGGTTGCATAAAACCATGGAACTCCAGCAGGTATGCACCAAGTTTATAGGTGTGTTATACTTGAATAACAGGTGAAATGCTCAATTAACCCTAGACCAACACGTTCTGGGGACTTTCCAGGGCAAGTCTTGACCAGTCGATTGTCTGGAGCCAACCTCCTGTCTCTGCAAAGTAAGACCGAAAGTGCTGTGTTGGGGCAATAGCAGCCACAGCATACTATTACCTTCAAGCCCCAGGACCTCTTTCTCTGTACCTCATGGCATGCCCCATTCATTCACTTTTATGAACAGCAAGGGGGTGCCGAGAGCCTATTCTGCCCCGGGTCCCCACAGGGGTGGTAGCTTTGTAGTCAGGAAGTTAAAAGTAAATCTTTGTTTTGAGCTCAGCATTCGCTAGTTGCATAAGGCACCGCTTCCGGCTTCTGGTGAGCAGGATGGTATGCACAAGCATTTTTTGCTTTTCACCGTCGGTCAGCATTCATAATGAATTTCCACACGTGATGTCTTCGAGATTTGTCGTAAATCACCTTCAACGTGTTGTGAATGGCACGTGAGATTGCACAATAATATCACGTGACTCCAGGCGCACAACCGGAGCCATGCATGCGTGCCTTAATTACACTGAATATCTAAGCCTGGTGCTGCCGCATGCACAGGGCGGCTTAAAAGACCTGAAAGACCTTAAAGGACTTGAAACCCTTGGAAACTCTTGAATTACTCTGCCTTGTACCCTGGTGATGTTTATGTTTGGTTTGCTTTTGGTTTATGTTTCCGTGCCTGGTTAATTTTAGTTGTTTGGCGTGTGTGTTTATTTAATAAAGACATTCCCTGCGCTTACGTCCTTACTCCTGTTGTGTTGAGTTTTAATCAATCAAGCAAATCATTCAATCTTCGGCAGCAGCAGTCAGGGGTGAGTGACAGAAGGGCTTCTAGATGTATGTCTTTAGTTTCATTCAACATTACGAAGGTAAGTACACTTACGTAAACATCCACGGAGAAGGGGTCGCTTGCTAGCTAATAGCTAACCCCACTATCTAACCCTTGGATAACTGGATTAATGTGACCAAGTTTTTAGTGTATTGATGATAACATGATTTTGTTTCCAGCTGTTCACTATTTACAGTTGTGCTAAATATATTTGAACATAGTTGTGAAGAAATTCACTAACTAGCTAAAGACTAAAGACTAGCTAATGTCTTGGATCTTTATTTGATACTGGGAACAACATCATGTTATCATCAATACGCTTCCAAGGGTTAGATAGCGGAGTTAGATATTAGCAACATACTTCTCCTCTGTGGATGCTTACGTAAGGGAGCTAACGTTACTAAAACAGCGCTAATAAGCTAAGCGTACTTGACTACCTAGTTAAGTAAATATGAATAAAACTGGACACGTACATTTTGAAGCCCTTTTCTCACTTACACCTGACTGCTGCTATCTGCTGCAGTGATTCGCAGTGATTTTCGGCAAATCTTGAAAACATCACATAGCGAATTAGCTATGTTTCGTATCTCTCTGACTTCAACCAAAGAAATTACCTGACTTTACCAGGCAAGTTCCTTGATCTTTGGATTGTGACGTTGCAATGTACAGTAACGAATTTAGCCACAGAATTGGATGCTGGACAAAAACTGCTTTCAGGCGTAGGAGGGCTGGTGTAACATTGTAAGATGTCTACTTTGTATCTTAAATATGTCAAAAGGATCACGATTAGAGACTGGAAAACACACTTACCGAACAGGTCATCCCTGGCAAGCGCATACAGAATGCGCGAAGCCCCGATCAGGTTGCTCATTGCAGCTGAAAGAGTGGATGAGTAAACACCGATGGTGACAAATGGACGCCAGAGATTAATGTCCCGCAGGAAACTGTAGTCCCTCTGTAAGAGAGCTCTGCGGAACACAAACAGAAATACGGGAGTATTAAATACTGAGCTGGAACTCCTGAACTCAAGTCATGGCTTAAGTTAAGTGAACCAGACTTGTGATCAGAAACCTAATTTCCTGACCACTCCCTGGGTCCTGTGGACAGGGGCTGCCCCCCATGTTCTGGGCAAGTGTCTTCAGTGTGTGTCTAAACTAGTGTGTGTGTGTTTCAGTGCACGGATGAATTAAATGTAGAGGTCAAGTTCTTTTGTGCTCAAGCACAGTAGGTCAATCACTTCACGTTCACTCACTAATGACATTCCAGTTCCAATCAATACTGATGTATTTTAATACTTAAATTACAGTACAGACCCAAAAACACACACACACACACACACACAGACCATAGTGTATCTATTATTAGAAAATAATTTCACATGTAAGTACAGAATTCATCCGACACTGACTGCAAACAGCCACAGGAAAGCAAGTTTGTGTGGATAAGAAACAGAAAGCAGGAGCGAGTGTGTGAGTGAGTGTTTTGTCTGTCCCTTGGCATTTCACTCAATATCGATTCCACCAAGTTAGAATGAGCTCTTGATAGAAACAGAGAGCCAGTGTGTGTGTGTGTTGGTGTGTGTCTGTGTTGTACACTAAATGAAATACACAGTGGAAAAAGCACATTTTAAAGAGTTTACTACTGTCTCCTATCTAACCATTTATCCATTCATCCATCTCTTCATTTATCTATCTGCCTGTCCATCTATCCATGCTTTCCATTCATTCATCTGTTCCATCTGTTCATGTACGAACTCTCTAAACCCTTTATCCATCAGTTAATCCAGCCATCCTTTTCTTAGGCTAAACCTTCCCTTATCCAACCATCTGTCCACATACCTTTTCATTTACTCACCTTCATCTTTTTATTCTTTCCAAAAGAAAGCTTTTCCTATGCCTACCATTTACTTCCCTACTATTCAACTTTCATTCTTACCACCCCCTTGCCTAACAACCCATTTCTGTCCCAATAATTCCCAAAATCCAATTTCTGTCTTTACCATCCACATACCCAACACACCATTCCTGTCCCTACCAACCATGCCAATTCCATCATCCCATCCATTCTGCTCGTCTCCAACATCCACCTTTAACTACTCACCTTCACCTTTCTATTCTTTCCTAAAAAATTCCCTTCCTATTCCTCACCTCTCCCCTCACTACCAATCAGTTTCTATCCGCACCATTCCCTTTCCCAAGATCCCATTCCTTTCCATTACTACAGCCTTTCCCTAACATTTAATTCCCATCCCTACCACCCTTTCCTATACTTACTACTTAACACTTATCTACTATCCACTTTACTACCATTCCAATCCTGTCCATCTACCCTTTTATACAATTCCACTCCCGTCCCTGCAAACCCCTTTCCCAAAATCCTGTTCTCGTCCCTTTGAGTGCCTTCCCTACGATCACATTCACATGCCTACCACCCTCTTCCTATCATTCTATTCTGCTTTCTACCATTCCCCTTAATAAAATTCCATCCCCTTCCCAATATCCCATTCCTTTCAACTACAGCCCTTCCCTAACATTTCATTCCCATCCCTACCACACCTTCATATACTAAATACTCCCTCCCCTACCATTCCTATCCTGCCTCCACTATTCCCACCCCAACCATTCCAATCCTACTCCTACCAACCCTTTTACTACTATCCACTTGCCTTCACTACCATCCCATTCTTGCCCCTACCATTCTCTTCCACACTATTCTATTTGAATCCCTAAAAAACACTTTTGCAAAATCCTATTCCTGTCCCTTTGATCGCCTTCCCTACAATCACATTCACATGCCTAACACCACTTCCCGTAGCCCATACCTGTTCCTACTATCCACTTCACTCCTATTCCAATACCGTCCTTACCATTCCCCTTACTACTGTTCCATTCCCATACCTACAATCCCCTTTCCCAAAATTCTATTCCTGTTCCTCTGATCGCCTTCCCTACAATCACATTCATATGCCTACCACCCCGCCCCTATCATTCCATTCCTGTCTCTACCATTCCCTTTCCCAACATCCCACCCCCTTGCCACCATACCATTCCTTTCCCTACATATGCCATTTTCGTCCCTACAATCTAGTTCCCCAACATCTCATTCTTATCCGTACTACCCCCTCCCCAAACATTTAATTCCCATTTCTTACCCTATCATTTCATTCACCCCTGACCACCGCCCCATTCCTATACTTACCATCCTATTCCAGCCCCTACCATTCCCTTCCATGCCATTCTATTCCAATTCGTAACGTCCGCTTCCCCACCATTCCATTCCTGTTCCTACCACCCCTTCCCTAACATGCCATTTCTAGCCCTATCACCCCCTTTCCTACTATCCCTTTATTTTTTCATCCGATTATCCAACAATGTATCTATTCATTCACTTGTGACTCCAGCCTGCTATTCACTCCCTCCATTTATTAACCCTCGCATCTGTTCATCCATCTCTCCATTGGTTTACCCATTTGCTACTGTACTGTGTCACCATGAAGAAAAACAAACAAAGTGGGAGGTAAGGAGTAAGAGACAGACAGATTGAATAGACAGAGACGGACAAAAAGAGAAGTAATGAAGAGAGAGAGGGTAGAGAAAGAGAAAGCGAGAGAAAACAGAAAGGAGTTAGAGACATATACAGAGGGAGAGAAAGATGAAGAGAGAGAGCGAGAGAGAGAGAGAGAGAGAGAGAGAGAGAGAGTGGTTGAGTTAAGTGCTCCCTGGAGAAAGTCAGGCGGCGGATCATTAAATGAAATCAATAACTAACAAGCCCAGCGGAGATCTCTACTGCACTCTATCCATTTCTCTCTCCGTCTGTCTGCATGTCTCTATCCATCTCTTCTCTTTCCTTTTATTTCCTCATTCTCCTTTCTCTTTTTAGTGTGTGGATGCTCAGTTCCTGTCTCTCTCTCCCTCTCTCTCTCTCTCTCACCCCAATCTCTTGATCTTTCATAACCTCCCTCTTTCCGGCGCCTTTTTTTTTTGCACTGTCCCTCTGTTCTCCACGCTTCGCAGCACAAGTGGATAGAGGGAAATAAAAGGAGAGAAACACTGAGAGGGAGAGAGAGAAAAAGAACAAGGAAAGGAGCCAGGGCCGTATTCCTGCAGCCTTGTGATAGCGGGACATGAAGACAGGGACAAAGGGAGCAAGGGAACAAGGGGACAGAATGCGGGCAGCAGCGAGGCGTGTTGGTACAAACCATTTGGAATGAGAGACAGAACTAGGGAGAGTGAGAGAGCACCAAAAGCTTCAGAGCTGTGTGGTGGAGATAGCTGAACAAAAGAAGGATGGCAGATGTGAATTAATACAATTACACTCACTCTGTAATGAATATATTAAACCCAACCAACACACACACACACAAAATGGTAATTTGGGGTTGGATAATTTGCATATCATTTCTTTATTAAACAATTTGCTAATCATTTGCTGTGGCCTAATGTATGAATTGGACTATACTATACTGTACTGTACTGTACTCTACTATACTATAGTACACTACACTATACACTGAAGTGCCAGAAAAACAAGCCTATACAAACTACATATGCAGGTGGTGGCTCCATAGTGGTATGGGATGGGTATGCCAATTGTCTCTTCTCATCTTCCTTTCTGATGAGCTCCACCTGCTACGGCTGAGGCACCAGGAGATACAAGCAACCCTGAGTCCCTGATTCTGATGAGCTACACCTGCTACAGATGAGGCACCAGGAGATACCAGCAACCCTGAGTCCTCCTGCTCCCCAAACCCTGCGTACACTGTGACCCCTCCTATCTTCTTGCAGTCTAATCTGACTCACCATGGACATGGACAGTCTACAATACACCATAATGGACAGATGTAGAAACCATGAATTAGATTACAGACTTTAAT
>JAOVVF010000048.1:5343868-5355152 GCA_028565595.1 Duopalatinus emarginatus
TGAATAGTTACACCCGTTTATTTCCTGCATTCGTTCTGATTGGTTTGTAGTTAAATAAATTATAGTTAGAGGAACACTCGTGAGTACAGGGTTTTTCCATTCACACCTAAGTCACCTGATCTCAACGTTACCGAGCACATCTGGGATACCATGTGATGCGCTAAGGAACACATAATTGTGGACCTTTCTGCAGGAAGTCTGGTGTTCGTTGCCTACAGAATATTTCCACAAGCCCACTGAATCCATGTCCTGTACAGGGACCTAGCGATTATTAGACTGGCATGCCAGTTTTTCTGGTACTTCAGCATATGGATGGAAAACATGGAAACAAAGAATGAATGAAGGAATGAAGGAAGACAGAAAGTCAGTTATGCTCTTATCTGCTTCATCCTTCAGGATCGTAGTTTGTTCAAAGCCGACTCGGAAATCATTGGGCACGAGGCATGAATACCCCCTGGACAGGCAACCAAGCCATCACAGGGTACCACACACACACACACACACACACCTAAGGCAATTTAGCACGTCAAATCCACCTACCATGTGTTTTTCAGGAGCTCGGACAAAACCAGAGCACCTAACAAGAACAAACACGGACATAAGGAGAGCACACCAAACTCCTCACAGACAGAGACGGGAGCAATGATCGGACCCACGACCCCATATCCCTGGAGTTGTGTCGTTATCATGAATTAATATAAAGCTGTGCTTTGTAACTACACTACTAATCAGAGCTGCTGTTCGTCATCATCAGATTACAGCACTCCGAAGCTCTGTGGGAAATGACAGATTCGTCCCAAAACTGTGAACGAATCCTATGAACGGACCCTGAAGCACAACTCGTGACGTCACCCTGTGACGTCGGATTACGACCCCGTGCTGCACCTCATACATACACCGAGATGATCTGGAATGTTTAAAAAGGATTGTGGACGTTTGCCTAATGATCTCTGAGCAAGTCAAAAACTAGTCAAGTCGTGTTTCACGTTCATCCAGGAATTCAGTGATAACATTATCCATCCAGTCGCTCCTCCAAAGGTCTGCCGTTTCCTCAGGTCTGTGGTGGGAGATCTAGGGCTCTTTCAACACTTTAAGTAGAAGACAGCATCATCTCCTGGCAAGTTCAGGTACTGCCGCTAAGTCCTCTTCATCGTCGTCGTCTTTGTCTTCATAAACCATTTAAACTTGCGAAAATCTTTACCATCCCTTCTACACAGGAGCGGATCATCACAGCTTAATCGCCATCCTCATTTACAGTCCACTAATCCCCATGGCGACGACCCCAACGCTGACTGGAGGATGACATTTAGAGATAAGACGTTGACTGATGGCGTTAATAAAATCCCAATTTTTTTCATATCTTATAATTTATCGTGGCTAATTGAATCTGACTAATGTGCTGGACGTCCATCGTTATGTTGCTTTACTTCCTTCCAGCCTGTCTCGTTAGAGCTCAGAGGTCTGCGCTTGGCTAATCCATCACTCATCACTCCGGCTGCAGACCAGTCACAGGAACGCTCTCTTAAACAGGGTCTAAGGTGAAGGGATTTATTTAATGCAGAGCAAACTGAGGTGCAGCAACTGAAAAGATTCACTAAATACACTGAAGTACCACAAAAACTGGGACACCAGTCTAATACTTGGTAGGTCCCACGTGGGGCATGAACTTCACAAGCCTGTGGAAAGATTCTATAGGCAATGAACACTATACAACAGTCTGCAATTCTGGCGTATGTATTAGTAAACCATGTTTACTAATGAGTACCGATATTCTACTGCAGAGCAAGACACGCCCTTGGGGGTGGGGCCCAGACAATACAAAGAGGATTTTACTGGACGATCATAGAGCTAGGCGATAAAACGATAAAGGTTATTGCGATATAACGATAAAACGATAAAGGTTATTGCGATATAACGATAAAACGATAAAGGTTATTGCGATATAAAGTACAAGATGTAGTTTATAACACATCGAAGGAATTAGTCCCGGCCATGTTTTGACAAACACCACGAATAGCCAGCGAGAATGAGAATAGCGCCACGCCGAACCAATCATGTGGCTGAACTAGAGTTGAAGGCTGAACAGACATTTCAAGTTTGTTTGACGCCCACAGCACAGAGCGTAGGCGTAGCAGCGGCTTAGCCCACATGCTAATGTTTGGGCTACTGCAGGAATGCAGGCCGGAACTCACAACTTGGTGAATGTTAGTTTTGTTGGTTTTCTTTTGTTTACATTTGAAAGCTGCTTGAAATTTAAAAGTCTATACAAGGAAAAGAAGACATTTTTGTGTTAATTCCTACTTTTACTTAATTTGAATTTACTTTGTTTTTCTGCAAAACTTGAAAGCTTTAAGATTTTATAATTATAAGAAATCAGATCATTTTATTTATTTTGTTGGACCAACTAATTTAGAGTGTTCCATAAAACATGAAGCCTTGGTCAGAATTCCGACTTTTTGTTTTCTATTACCTGTGATTTTTATTTAGATAAAAATTCAGGTATTTAGTTGTCCGTTTTGTTTGTGTTCTCCTGAAACACTGGAAGTTTCTGACTGCTCAGAATATAGATTTTAGTTTATATGATATTTAGTTTATATGATATTTAGTTATTTGGAAGATAACAGAGTAACGTTCCATAGTACATTTCTCAAGTTCTGATGGAAAATAAATTAAATTTAAACCAAATTTAAACTAAACTAAATTTCCCTTCTTTGCCTTGATATCTTCACTTTGCACTTAGAGTAAAAAAGAACCTTAAAGTGTAAGAAAAATACTGATATATATCGACTGATATGAAAAGATTTTTTACCGTATCGCCCAGCCCTAGATGATTATGAAGTTTTTCCTAGATATGACATGCCTGTATAAATTGTGAGGTGTTATCTTGCGAGTAAGGTTGAACACTGGCCACTGTGCTCATGGCAAGATGACGCTGAAGTTCCAAAGAGGCATGGCAGTAGGTACCAGATAGATGGGACAGTCCGTTTCTGAAGCTGTGCTGTCATCAATGGACAGTGTCAAGTATTTCCCACATATATATCATATACGTTGTCAGCAAGGTACTGTGCAGACTGGTGGTGGTTCCATACTGGTATGAGGAGTGATCTCATGGGTCCACTGCAAGAGGTCTATTCACACCCAATATCCTACAAACACCACTGAGCTGTGGGTGGACATCCAGACATCTTTCATTACAGACGTCGAGTTGCTGCACTCAGTCAGGCTAGAGGTGGTCCTACATGACACTAGCTCCTGTGCCATGACTTTTTTTTTTTTTACACGCCAGTGTAACATCAACGCTGTGATAAATCAGGCACGTTTCTCAAAATAAACGCAACCTCTGCGAATTTTAGATCTTAGATGAACACTTTTTTTATAGCCACAGTTGAAGGGAAGAAGAAGTCAGAACATAAACAAAGTCTTTTCCCACCAGGGGTCTGAAAGAGGAAGTTTGGTACGGTTTGGTGCCCATGTCTTCAGTTCGGCGTCACGCGCACATGAGGTGGCGTTAAATGTTTATACGTACGTCATAAGATTTCAGGTTTAACCCCAGCTTGCAGATTAATAGGTCTTTCACTTTTACAACAGTTGCCCTTTAAAAGTGACTTTTTATCCGTTTAGAGTTACACCAAAAATTTTGGAATGTCAAGAAACTGCAAACTGTACGGAGAATGTCAGAAAACCCACAGGGAAAACCTACAGAAAACCTTTACCTCTGACTGGATCCGGATTCGATTATGAGAATGCTACAACTCACTTTTAATGTAAAACCCTGTGCTTTGAGAACAGTGTGTGTAACTACACACCGCTTTGAGGTTTCGGCCTACAGAAATCTAGACTCTTTGCTGTTAAAACTGATGGTGTTGCAATATTTCAGTCACTTTGGCTTTGCGATCAGCAGAATAAATTAACAGCTGGTTTCTGTACAAAGTTTCACTACTGCAGGGTTTTTAAAAGAAATGCCCTATTGACACCTCAGTTCTGCTCTGCAGTGCCCATTTCCTTCAAACACACACACGTTCGCACAGTTTTATTTTTTTGACAAGGTCATGTGAGGAGCAAGTGGCACAAATTGTAGACAGAAGAAAGACACTGGGCTGTTTTGCTTTTGCGGTATTCAAATAACCACGGGATTCAATGTTTCAGTTCAATATTTTACATGTGCACTACAAGACATTTTAAATAATAACAAGGGCTGATTTAGGGCTTTTTTAACTACATTTTTAAGTAAAACAAATTAAACTGACAGAGAAAAACATTAACAATAATAATAATAATAATAATAATAATAATAATAATAATAATAAAATAATTTTAAAAATAAAATAGTCCTAGTTAAAATATAAAAAAAATAATACTTTATTATAATATTTAATGTTATATTAAAATATTTAAGTTTTTGTAAGTAGACAATATTAAAATTACTTTTTTCAACAGGACACCACATACTGTATGTGATATACCGTATAAAAGAATTTATAGTGGTTTTAAAAAATCTATACAAAAATGCCACATTTTATATATCCAAAAAAGTACCAATAAATATCACTGGAGTGTCAGAAAAACTACTGCTTGTGGAAATACTCTGAAGGCAACAAACACCATACTTCCTGCAAAAAACTCCACAATTCTGTTATAGCATCACATGACATCCCAGATGTGTTCAATAACATTGAGATCTGGTGTGAATGACAAAACCCCAAACTCACAGAACCATAATTTGCCGTCTCTAGATGCGTGTGGTGGAAAAGGTCAAACCTATAAGAATGAACGCAGGACATCTGTTCACCTGTCAGAGACATTTGTAGATGTCCCAGGGGTCCCGTGTAATGCCAGCTAAACAAACCCCACACCATTATAAAGCCTCCGCAAGGCTATGCTATTTAAATAGGCTTGTCTGTACTGGTTTTTCTGCCACTTTCGTGTACACACAGTGTGTGTGTGTGTGTGTGTATGCATGTTTGTGTACCTGTCACACGTGCAGGCCACCAGTAAGCTAAGCAGGTTGTAGGTGATGAAGGTGAAGATGACTGCAGTGATCGTTCCACGAGGGATGGAGTAACTCGGGTTCCTCAGATCACCTAACACGGATACACAGGCACACACACGCGCACACACACACACACACACACACACACACAGAAAGGCTTCATAATAAATACATTACCTACAATATGAAGGGTTTGTAATGATAGTAATCTTTACACACACACAGACACAGACACAGACACACACACACACACACACACACACACAAACACACACACACACACACCCCTACCTGACATGTTGGATCCAGCCATTATTCCGGTACATCCGTTGAACATGACCGCAAACACAGTGGCGAAGGTCATTGTCACTCCTGTAGTGTAGTCCACCGTGTAATCCGCTACACACACACACACACACACACAAGCACAACAGGTAGGAAAGGTTCTACAGACACTACAGGTTCTACAGGTAGGACAGGTGGTACTACAAATATAAGGTTCTACAGGAAGTGAAGCTTTCACTTATACAATAGATACTACAGGTACTGTGCTACAGGTTCAACTGGTACTATATATACTACAGGTTCTAAAAGTACTACAGTTTCTGCAAATACTATAGGTTCTACATGTACTACATGTTCTACAGATACTACAGGCACTATAGATACTAAGAGTTCGACATGTACTACAAGTACTACAGCTACTACATGTTCTACAGGTACTACAGATACTGCAGGTTCTACGTGTTCTAAGGTACTATAGATAGTACAGGTTCTACATGTACTACATGTTCTACAGGTACTACAGATACTGCAGGTTCTACGTGTTCTACAGGTTCTATATGTACTACATGTTCTACAGGTACTACAGATACTGCAGGTTCTACATGTTCTACAGGTTCTACATGTACTACATTTTCTACAGGTTCTATATGTACTACATGTTCAACAGGTACTACAGATACTAAAGGTTCTATATGTACTACAGATACTACAGGTTCTACATGTTCTACAGGTACTATAGATACTACAGGT
Organism: Duopalatinus emarginatus; assembly: GCA_028565595.1. Taxonomy (NCBI): domain Eukaryota; kingdom Metazoa; phylum Chordata; class Actinopteri; order Siluriformes; family Pimelodidae; genus Duopalatinus; species Duopalatinus emarginatus. The sequence continues at coordinate 5,349,894 of JAOVVF010000048.1, forward strand.
TCTACAGGTTCATGTACATGTACTAAAGGTTCTACATATTCTACATGTACTATAGATCTTACAGGTTTTACATGTACTACAATTCTTACAATTACTATAAACAGACTCACTGCTAGAACAGGTTCTAAAGGTACTACAGATTTTACAGACACTACAGTCTCTACAGCTACTACAAGTATTGTACTTCCTACAGATACTACATATTCTACAGGTACTATAAATATTACAGCTAGTACAGGTTCCACAGGTACTACATGTTCTATAGGTACTATATACAGCTAGTACAGGTTATACAGATACTACATGTATTTAGAGTAGTACAGATACTACACAGATACTTCTGCAGATTGTACAGGTACTACAGATATTTTACAGGTACTACAGATACTACATGTTCTACCACATTTAGGCTGCTTGCCTAATCACCCCATCTAGAAGCTCCTCAGACTAAATGATAAAATAATGAAATTCCGAATTGAATTACATATCTGGAAATCCGGATCAGACTCCACCGAGCTGGATTATGTTCCAGATTGTGGTCATAATCCAGACACACACATCCACACACACACACACCTTTTAGGTTTCCGAGCAGCGTGTCGAGTTTGAAGCCGGTGAAGTTGGCGCTGGTGGGGGCGGAGCTCATGTTCCTCAGCGTGCTTGGCAACGGGATGTTGTGAGGTCGGACCGCGAAGAAGCTGATAAAGATGGTGAAGAGCACCACCATCACCACCATGAAGATGAGGAACGTGGCCTTGGCGTATATGCGAGCGCCGATCAAACACACCAACACACACAGCAGCAGGATAACGCTCGCATACAGGAGAGACCACCAATAGCCGACCGGCATCACCGCATACTGAGGGGCGTGGCCTTCTAATCCGTCTGACAAGGAGAAAGAGAAAAGGGTTGTAAATGGGTTTCACATTACTGACACACACACACACACACACACACACCCACACACACACCTTCAGGCTGTCCAAAGGTTGCAAGAACGGCCTCCACAAGGCCGAGTACATAGAGGGCGCTGCCGCACACGTTGGCAAAGAAAAACATGATCCCGATGCTGCCACCGAACTCCGGCCCTAGTGCTCGACTGATCATATCTACACACAAACACACACACACACACACACCATGGATTACAACAATACCAATACCTAATCAAATGTCATATCCCAAAGTGTTTTATTCCTCTTATACCACAACAACTACAACAATTACAGTTTTTTCACTTTTTTTTTCATTTAAATGTATTATTTAAAGTCCTTTGTCCGAAAGATATCATAAAAATTGAACTTATAGCTGTACCTCTGACTGTTTTAAAGCACTGACACTGGAGACTTCTTCCATAAATACTACAAAAATAGATGTCTCCTTGAAAACTTCCTCACATTAACAATTCTTAAGAACGATAACTGATTACAACGGTAATATTTATTTAGCTGCACTACTGTCAAATCTACTGTTATAGAATACTGACCAATCAGGATACAGAATTCAGAACAACTGTAGTACTAGTAATAATAATAATAATAACAATAACACAGCAGTGAGGGACATTACAGTAAGCTCCCCCAGCATCCAGGGCTCCGTTGGTGGAAATAGCACAGATGGAGAGCACGGTCATGCTGATGATGAAATACGCCACCAAGAACATGGCCACGGCCTGGTACAGTCCGCACTGGCCCACCACAAATCCTACACACACACACACACACACACACACACACACACACACAATAGAGAACAAATAAAAGGGTTAATAGTTTAGAATAGGATTCAATAAACGTATCATTTTTTCACCACCACTTTCAATTTGAACTTAAATAAATAAAAATACAACCAAGTTAATAACAAAGTAAATACGTATTTCTTGAATGCTACACTCTTACCGACATATTACACCAAGAATTAGACTGGTGTACCAGTTTTTCTGGTGTTTCAGTGTATTTTAGTGTAAAAAACTAAATAAAGAAAATAAATAAATAAACCACAGCTTCCTGGGCACTATGGATGGGGGCTGCCCATCACTCCTGGTGCTGTAGATGAAGGCTGCCCACCACTCTGGGTGCTGTGGATGGGGGCTGCCCACCACTTTGGCTCACTGCCCCCCTTAGTGTGTGTTCACTAGTCTGTATAGAGTTTTCACTTTCGCTTTCACTTTTACTACATCAAGGTGCACTAAAGCTGTTCTGGTAGCCTGTGGAGGTCCAGCAGCATTTGGGCTTGGGTTTATCATCACCCACCTGAAGATCGACAACACAACAAACACAATGTAGATCACAGTGAAACGTGTGTCGCGTCCACACGCTATACATGATGTTCATGCACATCAAGCACACAGGCATTAGGAGACTGACTTTATTTTATTTAGTAAACTATATTTTTATTATATATTTTTGTCTTGGGAAAAAGGTGCAGGAGGCTCAGAACCTGGAGGGTGTAGTCTGTGGGACAGGACCTAGTGGTGGAGCCTATAACATCGGACCTAGGGGTGTAGTCTGTTGGGCAGGACCTAGAGTGTGGAGCCTATTAGGCAAGACCTACAAGGTGGAGTTTATGACATTGGGTGCAGCCAAGTAGATAGGGCCTATGGGGAAAGTTCATAGTGGGTGGAGTCTATAAGACAGGGCAATCAGAGTAGAGTCTATGAGGCAGGGCATAGAGGGTAGAGTGTATAAGACAGGGCCTTGAGAGTAAAGTCTATGAGAAGGGGTATAGGGGGTGGAGTCTATAAGACAGGGTCTAGAGGGTAGAGTCTATGAGGTAGGGTTTAGTCTATGAGGTAGGGTTTAGGGGGTGGAGTTTATAAGACAGGGTCTAGAGAGTAAAGTCTATCAGGTGGGGTATATGGGGTGGAGTCTATAGGACAGGGTCTTGAGAGTAGAATCAATGATGTGGATTTTAGGGGGTGGAGTCTATAAGACCAGGCCTTGAGAGTAGAGTCTATGAGGTGGTGTATAGAGGGTGGAGTGTATAGGACAGGGTCTAGAGATTAGAATCAATGATGTGGATTTTAGGGGGTGGAGTCTAAAAGACCAGGCCTTAAGAGTAGAGTCTTTGATGTGGTGTATAGGGGGTGGAGTCTATAAGACAGGGCCTCGAGAGTAGAGTCTATGAGGTGGGGTATAGAGGGTGGAGTCTATAGGACAGGGTCTAGAGAGTAGAATCAATGATGTGGATTTTAGGGGGTGGAGTCTAAAAGACCAGGCCTTAAGAGTAGAGTCTATGAGGTTGGGTTTACGGGGTGGGGTCTATAAGACAGGGTCTAAAGAGTAGAGTGTGTTAGGTGGAGTATAGGGGGTGGAGTCTATAAGTCAGAGCCTTGAGAGTAGAGTCTATAAGGTAGGGTTGAGGGGGTGGAGTCTATAAGACAGGGACTAAAGAGTAACGTCTGTGAGGTGTGGTACAGGGGGTGAAGTCTATAAGACAGGGCCTTGAGAGTAGAGTCTTTGAGGTGGGGTTTAGGGGGTGGAGTCTATAAGACCAGGACTTGAGAGTGGAGTCTATGGCTGCGTCCGAAATGGCATACTCCTATACTAATTAGTATGCAAATCTAGTATGCGACAAAATATAGTGAGTCCAAATACCTAGTTTGTATCAGGTAGTATGTGAAAGGTTCCCGGATGTCCTACTAGGTCAGGAGAGATTTTCTAGTACGCTCCCCCAGCACACTATCCGAGCCTGACGTATCCCATAATGCACTGTAAGTGAACTGAGAGCCCGTTTTATTTGTAAACTAGACGTAGAGAGTTCGTGATCAGCTGAGGTAACATTTTTAATTACAAACAAAATTTTAAGTTAATTAAAACGGAAACTATAAATAATTGTGTGGTGTGAGGTCTTGGGTCAAAGGTCGTCCGAGGTGGTGTGCATACTACACGCTCGCATACTAGAATTGTATACTAGTTTAGTGGTTAAACAGTATGTACTCGCTCCAAGCTAGTATGTAGTATTCAAGTATGCCATTTTGGACGCGGTGGTGTATAGGGGTGGAGTCTATAAGACAGGTTCTAGAGAGTCTAGAGAGTCTAGATCTAGAGAGTAAAGTATATTAGCATTAGCCTCGTAGCTCCAGATACTGAACATGCCCTAACCGGTTTGTGTAACAGCATGTATAACACACAACAATGTAATGAAATGGAGCAGGAAGATCATGCATGTGTATGTGTGTGTGTGTTTAGGGATAAAGCATTTCTTGGAACTGTAACTTCACACACACATGCCAGGTCAGGACACACAGACTCTTACCGTGAGGTGAACATGTTTTAAGTCTAGGAGGCATAAAACAGGGATAAAACAGATTATATCACACATGTTGTATTTTATAGTTACAGGTTGTATGCATAGGTGTGTGTGTGTGTGTGTTTGACCCTCAGTCTCTCATCATGTGAGTGCGATTAATGAGTTGAGACTGGAGTTGCACTCTGGAACAGGACGAGGTGCGAGAGTGAGCGTGGTGAGGTTATGCCAGGAGTGTGTGAGTGTGTGTGAGCACGTGCGTGTGTGTGTGAGGAGGGAAATGCATGCATAAAACATTGTGCAGTTACTAAGAGGATAAACAGCTCAGGTGGAGTCTCGCACGTGTGATTGTGTGTGTGCGTGTGTGAGTGTGTGCATGAGATTCCACGATCAATAACCCAGCTATGAGATTTCATAATAAAGCATGGCCAAGCCAACATGATCTGCTCACCACACGCACTCACACACACGTGCTGATTAAGCAGGATTTATGTGAAATGAGACTAATGAGAAAGTAGGAGAAAAAGAGGAAGAAATAACAAATAATGATCAATATATCATGAAGTGCCAGAAAAACTGGTACTCTATAGGTCCCCCACGGGGCATGTACTCCTCGAGTCCATGAGGTGTAGGCATCCCAGATGCTAAAACATTAAACTCAGATCAATGTTCCTCTAACCGTAATTTGGTGTCTCTGGACTGGTACAGACAGACAGACAGTAGATACTAATAGACAGACAGACAGATACACAGTAAATACTAGTAGACAGACAGACAGACAGAGACAGATACACAGTAAATACTAGTAGACAGACAGACAGACAGACAGACAGACAGACAGATACACAGTAAATACTAGTAGACAGACAGATTCACAGTAAATACTAGTAGACAGACAGATTCACAGTAAATACTAGTAGACAGACAGACAGACACACAGTAAATACTAGTAGACAGACAGACAGACAGACAGACAGATACACAGTAAATACTAGTAGACAGACAGACAGA
>JAOVVF010000048.1:5366240-5380541 GCA_028565595.1 Duopalatinus emarginatus
ATATAAACAATGAAATTACTCTATAATAACTTTTTAATATTTGTTAGTGTTAAACACACACACACACAAACACACACACACACACATTACCCAGGTAAAGAGTTCATGAGCCCGGTCCTGCCCCCGCCTCCTCCTCCCCCTCCTCTCCAGGTCCCCGCGCGCCCCCTTCGGCACCGTTTATAAAACCGTGAGCGCTCGCGCTGGATGGTCACACACATGCAGCAGCTCGAGCTTATCACTGCTTCACTTTTTTGCGCTTAACCCTATTCCAGCTCAAAGCTCTTACACACACAGACACTCACACACAGAGAGAGATAAACACTTAGAATTAGTTTTATCTTAATTTTTTTAATCCCTGAAGTTTTCTGGAGTGTTTGATCACCGAGTCGGAGAAGAAGTGGAGAAGGAGAGAGTGAAAAAAGAGGAAAAGTTGTCCTTTCTTCTCATCAGCCGACTACCGGAGGAGGAGGAAGGATGGAGAGTGTGCGCGTGCTGCTGGGCGCGGTGTTGTCCATGCTTCTGAGCTGCTCGTGCTTACCGTCGGCGGAGGCCTCACGGATGAAGACCGGAGCCACGCTGCCCATCCAGCCTGAGAGAGAACCGGTTCCGTCCAAAGGAGTGTCCGGTAAGTACCGCTGAATCCATATCATCATCACCGTGTTAGTGTAGTGTAGTGTGAACTTGCACTGTGGACAGTTCAGCCTAAACTGTCTCCAAACACTTCATTGGGAGATCAGGAAGGCTTTGAGGATGGAAAGTCCAGTCTGTGTCTGACAACACAACAGGTCCAAGATGGAGTCTCATCCAACTTTCATTCCTCTAGAGCAATACTTAAAAATACTAAAAGTCAGAGCTTCTTCAGACTGTCTCACCAGCAGAAGATCTTAAGATCGTCCACATGCCTGCAGGGTTCCTAAGGGTGCTTTAGGAGAAGAAAAAACAAAACTAAGGTTTTTCCTGGAGAGCTTTAAAATGCGAATCCAGGGCGATTTCTATTATTATTATTATTATTATTATTATTATTATTATTTCTATTATTATTATTATTACTTTTTGTATGTGGCTTTTGGGAGGTTTCCTTGCCATGTTTCCATTACCAGAAGCTCCTTCAGTAACCTGTCCAGCTTCAGATCCTTGTAAATGACCCAAAATTATCTAGTCTACTTGTATGGTTCCCTAAGCCCTATTCCCTTTATAGTGCACAATACACAGCAGCAAAATCCCCACTAGTGCATTCAAGTGTTCATATGAGACCCAACTGAACCCGTGTAAACACTATAGTGCGTTTGGTTCAGGACTCAGGATTCAGGATTTTGTTGGTTACTGAGGTCCACTGCGCTCGAGCTCCCGCACGTATCTGATTAATTAGTCGGTGCGATACGGTTTAAACGTGACGCGTTTGTGGTTGATTTTTTTTTTCCACGCGCGTGCGTGCGGCACCGAGTTCACGTGAGTTCACTCCGGTCCCACGAGACTCACGGCCAATTTTTCTTTTCATTTGGAAAAAAAAAATGCCCTTTAAGAAAACAAACATCTGAGTCACACATCTCTCAGGCGCCGAGCTTCATTTTCATTTCATTCCCCCGGTTTTTTTGTTTGTTTGCGCGCGCGTTTAAAAGACCGCACGCGCGCCTCGTTAATTTTACAACACCCAGGCCTCTGCATGCTCACCAGCTCACATGAGTCAAGGGTTTAACTATACGATTTAAGTCTAATATTGAAATGATGATGAAGGTAATGATGATGATGATGATGATGATGGTTGTGGTGGTTGTAGGATGCTCGTTCGGAGGGAGGTTCTACTCTTTGGAGGACACGTGGCATCCAGACCTCGGAGATCCTTTTGGTGTTATGCACTGCGTCATGTGTCACTGTGAGCCGGTAAGTACACACACACACACACACACACACACACCAGTTCACTCCACTTCACATATTCCACTGATTCATTTCTCAAGTATGCACAGAAGAATTCAGGTTGTATAATGTTGTGTGTGTGTGTGTGTGTGTGTGTGTGTGTGTGTGTGTGTGTGTGTAGCAAAGAAGCCGACGTGGAAAAGTGTTCGGGAAGGTGAGCTGTAAGAACATAAAGCAGGACTGCCCCGAACCCAACTGTGATGAACCGGTCCTGCTGCCTGGACACTGCTGTAAAACATGCCCTAAAGGTAACACACACACACACACACACACACACACACACCTGACAAAGTGTTTTTCTACAAACGGTGAATGAATGGAAAGTGTTTGGGAGGCCCTGTCTTAGTGTTCTGTGGAAAATGTGTGTGTGTGTGTGTGTGTGTCTTGGGAAAATTCCTGGCTGGATGGATGGATGGATGAAGTGAGAAAGAAGCCAAGCTCTCTTCTGTAATTGCAATTGGTTACTGGTTTATTATTTGTCAACGCTGACATAGTGTGTGTGTGTGTGTGTGTGATATTGCAGGTCAATCAGACAGGAAGTCCACAGAGACCATCTTCGACGGCTTCGAGTTTTTCCAGGAGAAAGACGACGACCTCCACAAGTCCTACAACGACAGGTCGTACCTCAGCTCAGAACACATGAACGGGGGAGACAGCAAGACAGGTAACATACACACACACACATACATACAACATAACACACATACACACACCCACATGACTTTTTTTAACTCGTTAATGTCATGCTGTGTGTAGAGTTTGTGGCCCTGTTGACCGGCATGACGGATTCATGGTTGCCGAGTTCCAGCGGAGTCGCACGAGCTCGCTTTACCCTGACCAAGACCAGCCTCACTTTCTCCATCACGTACCAGAGGTAACACACACACACACACACACACACACACACACACCACATCGCATCAAACAATAATCTTAAGGCTAATTGGTGCATATTCTACAATGTCTCTTATTTATAACATATATAATTTTATTAAAAAGTTATTTATTTGAATTAATTATTTATTAAATATTTTATTTAATCATTTTTTATTACATTGTTATTAATAAACCGTCTGCGTTTCAGGATGAACAGGCCGAGTGTCATCATGTTTCTCGACTCTGAGGGAAACACAGCGTTCGAGTTTAGAGTACCACAGAGTGAATCAGACATGGTGAGTGTGTGTGTGTGTGTGTGTGTGTGTGTGTGTGTGTGTGTGTGTGTGTGTGTGTGTGTGTGTGTGTGTGATGCCAAAGTAAACTGTCTCCTACTGTAACGTCTATATTATCCAAACACTGCCTGGTCTGCTTAGTCTTGTATGTGTGTGTGTGTGTGTGTGTGTGTGTTTGTGTGTGTGTAAAGGGAACACGATTCTTGTATGATGTCACTGCTAATTCTAATGCTATGCTAACTAAATATTTGCTTAAAGGTTGCTATTCAGACACTTCATGACCTACTTCAACACACACACACACACACACACACACACACACACACACACACACACACAGACAGACACAGATACACAAACGCACACACACAGCTGTTTAACATTTAGGGTTTTTTGCTATGTGGGAATTTTTTGCCGACTGCTAACTGGGAAAATTCTCTCTCTCTCTCTCTCTCTCTCTCTTGCTGTGTGTGTGTGTGTGTGTGTGTGTGTGTGTAGATCTGTGGCATCTGGAGGAACCTGCCCAAATCCCACATGCGTCAACTGCAGGACGAGCAGCTCCGCGTATCCATGATGGTAACCGACGGCAGGCGAGAGGAGATCCAGGGCAAAATCATCAAACACAGGGCTCTGTTTGCAGGTCAGTGCTCATCTGCATGAATCTGAATATCCACGAGTCAGTAATGATATTAGATTAAAATATCAAAATATTAAAATATTATCATTTTGTGTCTCAGAGACGTTCAGTGCCACGCTGACCTCAGAGGAGGAGAATTCTGGGATGGGAGGAATCGCCATGGTGACGCTGAGCGACACAGAGAACAACCTGCACTTCATCCTGCTTATGAGGGGTGTCGTCGAGGCTCCAGGGACCGGTGAGTACACACACACACACACACACACATACACGGTGTTTGTTTTTTCCTCTTTACACTTTTTTCAACAACGACTTTACATTCCTTTTATCATTAGCGTCCCTGCTCGTGCCCATCCGAGTCAGACTGCAGTACCGACAGCACACACTGCGGGAGATCCACGCTAATGTTACTGCTCACGTGAGTGCACACACACACACACACACACACACACACACACACACACACACACACATACACAGGCACACACACGTCTTCTATTACTATGTTTGTAGGAGTAAACTGGTGTATCACTGTGATATTTAGGTGACGGGGACAAAATAATTGTAAAATTAAATAAACAAATAATAATAACAATAATTAAAATAATTAAAATAATAGTTCAAATAATTAGTTACAAAAAATAGTAATAAAAAATAATAAATAAATAAATTTGCAGTTCATAAACTGCACATAAACATGTTTTCTTAATTATATATTTATATATATTTTTTTTAATGTATATTTTTTTTAACATAAAATGTTTTGGGTTTTTTATATATTTAAATATTTTTTATGTAATCTTTGCGTATCTTATCTTTGTGTATGATACATCTTTGTATATACAATTTCTTAAATTAATTTATAACGTTTTTATATATATAACCATTTATAATATACAACAAGGACAACCCCATTTCTGTCTTTCTGTTAGCTTCTCCTCACCTTTAAACTATTAAAGACTATAGGACCTCGGAGACATGTGTGGATATGTTTTGACGTGTGTGTGTGTATATACGCGTGTGTTTTTTTAGGACACCGACTTCGCTGAGGTTTTGTCAGACCTGAACAGCCGTGAGCTCTTCTGGCTTTCACGTGGGCAGCTGCAGATCGTTGTGGAAACGCAAGGCAGCGACTCCAGGCACATCTCGGGCTACATCACCGGCAAGAGATCATGTGACAGTAAGTATAAATTAGAATGGCTTCGACCGATCATGTTAGCATATTTCTCTGACTAGCATTTAAGTGGATGTCTGAAGATGGCTGGACACGAACTGTAGTGTTTTTCAGTGGTGTGTGTTTAGGCTAAAAGGTCAAAGTTCAGAAATCGGTGATAAATTGTCGTTGGCGCACACTGGTGAACACAGCTGAGTCGAAATGCAGAGAAGAAAGTGGTTTTACATGTGTGTGTGTGTGTGTGTGTGTGTGTGTGTCATTGTGGAGCCTGTTCACACACACACACACACACACACACACACTCACACAGAGGCCACTTCTGCCAAGGTCGCAGTCTCAAGTGTTCCAAGGCTGTGATTAACAACCTGACGTTATGAGCGGAGAATTCAAACAAACCCTCTGCCTCTCTCTCGCTCTCTCTCTCTCTCTCTCCATTCCACCATTAGTCTCTTCTGTCTCCATTTACCCACCACTTCTCTCCTGTGTGTCCCTCGCTCGTTCCCATAATTCTCCAAGGTTTACATCATCCTGACCGGCTGGATGAGTTAATCGGTGTTTGATTGCTTTTCCTTGGCTGAGAATTTGGAACGTGGGAGAATGCTGTGAGAACGAAAAATTCGCCTCGTCTCACATGCAAAAGCGTCGTCTTTCACTGCCCCCCCCCCCACACACAAACACACACTCACACACTCAATTTTCCAGAAGACTTTGAAAAGAAATATAACATATCTTTCTCTCTCTCTATCAGCACTGCAGAGTGTGATGTCCAGTGGCGACACTTTGACCCCTGGGAAAACGGGCGGAGTAGGGTCAGCCGTCTTTAATCTCCATGACAACGGCACCCTTGACTACCAGGTACGAGCTGCTCTCATGTGGATATAAATTGGGAATAAATTGATATTACAGTCCAGCCAGTTAATATACATAGAGGTTAATGATTTCTGGAACACCACCTTAGGTCCTGGTGGAGGGCGTGTCCAGCACAGTGGTGGGCGTGACTATCGAGATGAAGCCACGTAGACGGAGCAAGCGCAGCGTGCTGTATGACGTGACGGGCGAGTTTGTGGCGAGCGGACGCGGTGGACGGGCCGTCGGTTCGTATGGACGCATGGAGGCGCGACACATTCACATGCTCCTGCAGAACGAGCTGTTCATCAACATCGGTACGACCGAGAACCCTGAGGGGGAACTGCGGGGACAGATCCGTACACTGCTATACAACGGTCTGGAGTCCCACCGACATGGTAAGAGAGGGACAGAACGAAAGGACGGGGCAGTTTGTATTGAGTCAGGAAGTTGATTCTGACATACGTGTGTGTTTGTATGTATGTACAGAGCTGCCGTTCCCACTGGCCGGTCAGTTCGTGTCTCCGCCCGTGAGGACAGGAGCAGGTGGACATGTGTGGGTGACGGTGGACAAGCACTGCCACCTGCACTATGAGATCGTCGTGAACGGATTAGGGAAAGGAGACGAGGCCACCATGAACGCTCACCTGCACGGCCTGGCCGAGATTGGAGAGATGGACGAGACGGCACACACCGGTCCCAAACGTCTACTTACCGGCTTCTACGGAGAACAGGTCAGGATCCGGACAAGGGTTTATTCTGATAAGATGCTAGGTGCTCTCAGGGAGGGAGGGACTTAACTGTCAATCATAGCGACGCTAGCCAATCATGGGTGTCTGTGAGCTCATAATTACGGAAGTGAGATAATGGGTGTCATATGATAGATTTTAAACGTCCTTCGTACTTTCTCAAGGTTCGTCTTTCTTCCTCTCTCTTTCATTCTTTTCTTTTTTTCTTTTTTTATAGTTCTTTATCACGCTATCCCCCTTTTTATTCCCTTTTTCTTTCTTTCCTTCTCATTATCCCAGTAAAGCACCACATTAACATTAGATTTGCGGATTGTGGTGTTCATTCACATCAATATAATCATTACAGCCCATTGTTGCACAATGTCATTAACGTCTCTTTCTCTCTCTCTCTCTCTCTCTCTTTCTCTCTCTCTCTATTTCCAGGCTCAGGGGGTTTTAAAGGATCTGAGTGTAGAGTTGCTGCAGCATTTGGACAAAGGCACAGCGTTCATCCAAGTCAGCACCAAGTTGAATCCTCTGGGAGAGATACGGGGGCGGGTGAGTGTACACACACACACAAACACACACACACACACACACACACACACACAATGAAACCCAATCTGACGTGTTTATCCATCCATTTCCCGCAGATCCACCTCCCGAACAGCTGCGAGCAAGGCTCCCGGGCCGAGGCTGTGGTCGACGAGGCCGAGTTTGACGATGTGGTGTTCGTTCGTGACCCGGAAGCCTTTAAGAAAGACCCCCTGGCGTGCTTCTTCGAAGGCGAGCGCCACGCTCACGGCTCGCGCTGGACGCCGCACTACAACTCCTGCTTCACCTGCACGTGCCAGAAGAAGACAGTTATCTGTGACCCGGTCATGTGTCCTGCGCTGACGTGTCCTCACACCTACCAGCCTGAGGATAAGTGCTGCCCCGAGTGTGACGGTAATGATTCTTAATTGTCTAAACATCTTAAATGTCATGAAGATGCATTTTAAATGGGGGTGAAATTGCCCACACCTTAATGGAAGCACCTAAAATAAAAACACTTTGGATACTGGGTTACAAACGAACCCTGCATGAATCTAAAGAACCATTTATGAAGCTAAATAACCCTATATGAAGCTAAAGACCCCTATATGAAGCTTAAGACCCTTTATGAAGCTAAAGAACCCTATATGAAGCTTAAGACACCTATATAAAGCTTAAGACCCCTTTATGAAGCTAAAGAACCCTTTATGAAGCTCAAGACCCCTATATGAAGTTTAAGACCCTTTATGAAGCTACATAAGCCTATATAAAGCTAAAGAACCCTTTATGAAGCTAGAGAACTCTATATGAAGCTTAAGACCCCTTTATGAACCTAAAAATTCCTTCATGAAGCTAAAGATCCCTATATGAAGCTTAAGACCCCTTTATGAAGCTAAAGACCCCTTTATGAAACTTCAGACATCTTTATGAAGCTAAATAACCCTATATGAAGCTAAAGAACACTTTATAAAGCTAAAGAACCCTTTATGAGCATGAATAACCCTTTGTAAAGCTAATGAACCCTGTACGAATCTAATGAACTCTATATGAATCTAAAGAGCCCTTTATTAAGCTAAAGAATGCTTTATAAAACTGAAAAACCATACATGAAGTAAGGACCCCTATATCAAACTAAAGAATGCTTTATGAGCATAAATAACCCTTTATAAAGCTAATAAACCCTTTACGAAGCTAAAGGATAACCCTGTTACAGAGGTAAAGAACCCTGAAGATAAACAAACCCTATATAAATCCAAGGAACCCCTTATGAAGCACATAAACCCTTAATAAAGCTAAAGAACTTCTTATGAATCTACATAATGCTTTATAAACCTAAAGAACCCTATATCAAGCTAAAAACTCCTTTATGAGCATAAATAACACTCTATAAAGCTAAAGAACCCGTTATGAGCATAAATAATCATTTGTAAAGCTAATGAACCCTTTATGAAGCTACAGAACCCTTTATGAAGCTACTTAAGGCTTTATAAAGCTAAAGAGCCTCATTACAGAGGTAAAAGAACTCTGGAGCGAAACGAACTTTTATGAATCTAACGAACCCCTTATGAAGCCTTAATAAAGCTAAAGAACTTTATATGAAGTTACATAATGGTTTATGAAGGTAAAGAACAAATATAATGTTGTTTAACATTTCGAAACAAGTTTGTAACATTTCCCCCTTTGAACTTTGTGCTCAGAGAGAAAAGTGCCGAAGGAGATCACGTCCGCGGAGAAAGTTGAGGAGAATCCAGAAGGTGAGCTCATGAAATTAAGAACCGAATGAAAACAAATATTTATCATCTAAATGTATCCAAACCACTGTGCAGATAAACCGAATGTAATTAAATGTCTTAATCCATTATGTTGCCTGACAGTAATAGTTCTAGTCCGAGTTACAGAAACCGGCTCACGGCTAACATCTTGCTGTTTGTGCTCATATTCAGGTTGTTATTTCGAAGGCGACCAGAAGATGCACGCACCAGGAACCGTGTGGCATCCGTTTGTGCCTCCTTTCGGCTACATCAAGTGCGCTGTGTGCACCTGCAAGGTGAGCTCATGTCCAGTATAACATTCTCAAAAAAAAGATTTATTTGTCATGTCTGATGATGTAAATTAAATCCTCGTCTGCTTCTCCCCTGCGTCGTCTAGGGCTCTACAGGAGAAGTGCACTGCGAGAAAGTCACCTGTCCTCCACTCACCTGCAGCCGCCCAATCAGACGCAACCCCTCAGACTGTTGTAAGGAGTGCCCGGCTGAGGACGTGCCCCTCTTGGAGGAGGGCGAGATGATGCAGGGAGACGGACCGCGGCAGTGCAAGTTCGGCAAGAACTACTATCAGAACAGCGAGAACTGGCATCCTCGAGTTCCTCTGGTCGGGGAGATGAAGTGCATCACCTGCTGGTGTGACGTAAGTGAACTTAATGACCTGGCAAACTGGGCTGAATCGTACTTTAGTCTAAGAAGTCTTGTAGGGTTTCTAACGTCCCTTGCTTTGTCCCTTGTTTTTGACATTTAGCATGGCGTCACGAAGTGTCAAAGAAAACAGTGTCCGCTACTGAGCTGCAGCAATATTACACGAAGAGAGGGCAAGTGCTGTCCCGAGTGTGCAGGTAACACACACACACACACACACACACACACACACACACACACACACACACACACATGATGTCTACATGAAGATCGCAAATCGCCAAATTCACATCTCCGCTCGTTATTCTCTTACAGACGATTTCACCAAAGAAGAAGAGCTGATGAAGATGGAGGAGAAAAAGAAGAGCTGGAGGCACTGATCCGTATGTCCCGTCCCAATCACGTCGTCCGTCCGTCCGTTTATCCATCCATCCATCCAGCCGTCTGTCTGCCTGTCGAATCCCGTCTCTCGAGTGGGCCGCTGGCGAACTGTTCAAGAAGTGACAGGAACACGAGCGGAGAAAGAGAGAAAAGGAAAAACGTGGAAGTAAACAAGCAAGCGAGGCGGAACACGCCTCAGAATGGGAAAAATGTCGAACGAAGGGAAAGAAAGGGAAAAGGACCAAGCTGCTGTGCTGGATAAAATTCCTCCGTGACTAACTTTAAAAAAAAAATTTTTTTTTTTGCTTAATTTTTTTTTTTCTATTGGACTTGGAGCAAACTTCAGTCAAACAGAGACACACATGCTATACATTTTCTTGACAATGGGTGGTATTATGGTGCGCACGAGTGCGTGTGTGTGTGTGTGTGTGTGTGTGTGTGCGTCTGTCCGAGCATGTGTGTTAAATTGGCGAGCTACAGGCAGCCGTAAACTCTATGGGTGGCAATGAGTGAATGTAAAACACACATATGTGCCCACACTCACACTTACACACACACACACACACACACACACACATTCCAGTAGGCTTCTACACAAATGCAGCATCTTATCGCGTTCCTACAGTCTTCATCATTCGCCCTGATATTATATGCAAATACGCAGATTTCAGCCTCATCTCAGCCAATAAGCCGAGACGTGTCATTTTATACTAAGTGCCTGGTTGGAGATTTTGCTCCCCGAAGTGGAACGGATTGTCTAATTATAAAAAGGGCGGAGATCCGAGTTTTTATCCCGGCTCCGCCCGTTTGTGTTGCACCTGATTTGTCTGTTTTTTGTTTTTTTAACCCTTTTGTATAATATTTTATAATTATTTCCTGTCTGAGTATTATGATGAATATTGTATTTCATATTTATTGAGTGCGCTGGAAAAAAAAATAAAAGTGTTGTTTATAAGAAGCAGTTCCCTCTGATCGATCAGTTAGAAACAATAGAAACTGGACGGATAAAAAAAATCAATGCTATTTTTTTTTTGCTGATTTCTCATTTATATTTTATTCTTAATGTTTATTAAATTGTCCACCTGGTTCATTTTATTAACTTGTTATGAGTAGTAGCTAACCGAAACGCCATGGCAACGCCAAGACTGTAACGCTGTTACTAAACATTACAACGTAGGTCTGTATAAATATTTTTTTATTAGCTGATCTCAGTTTGAGGCCAACGTGACTGTGCCCCACAGTTCATTACTGAACCTAACTGTTTCTCAACAACTCACTTGGTCATCAAATAAACACTTCCTGGGAAAGTACTGGCCATTGCATAACAGCTACAGGAAGATGTTTAAAATGTATCAAAATGTGGCTATTTAATCTTATCCTTGGGGGCAGTAGTAGGCCTGTGGTTAACCAGACTTGGAACCCGGTTTGATCCCCACAACCATCAAGACTCGACTGAAGTGCCCTTGAGCAAGTCACCTAACAATCAACTGCTCCCTGGGTGCTGCATATAGGGACATGTGCTCTGTTTGTTTCATTGCACGGATACATCAATTCCACTGCACAGTGGTCAGAAAAGTTCACACACACTGATCCAGAAAGGGCCGGTGTGGGTGCAGGTTTTTTATTCCATACAAGCAGAAAGCCACACCCGATTCCACCTGCTTACTGTGACAGTCTTGGCTTTCAATATGCTGTGTCCCAATGGTTGGTTGGAACGAAAACCTGCACCCAAGCGGGCTCGTTCTGGATTAGACTGGCCAGCCCAGGTCTATCAGATGTCATAAACGGGAGACAAAGGTCTTGGTGTGTTATCTCATCCGGATACAAAAGAAATCCCAACTTGATCCCAGGTGGAATCAAAACAGAAAAGATAGGGGTCCTTGTTGGGAGCCTGGAGGTCTAGTGTCCTCGTTGCAGATCAGGTGGTCTGGTGTCCTCCTTGTTATAGTCCTGTGGGTCTGATCTCCTTTGTTGTAGGCCTTTGGTGTCCTTGAAGCAGGCGTGGTGGTCTATGTCCTTGTTGCAGGCCGGGTGGTCTGTGTCCTTATTGTAGTCCTGGTAGTCTGGGGTGCTTGTTATAGACCTAGTTGTCTGGTGTCATCCTTGTTGTTGGCCTGGAGGCCTGGTTCCTTGTTGCAGGCCTAGTGGTCTGGGGTCCTGGTTGTAGGCCAGATGGTCTGTGTCCTTGTCACAGCTCTGGTGGTCCAGGAGGTGCTGTGATGCCATTTTGCAACAGAATATCCCAAACATATTTGCACCCCTGAAGACTGGGAGTTATAAAATCCATCCAGTTTTAGGTCTTGTCTACGTGTACTACATGACATTGCCCTTAGAGTTGGAGCATGTCCTAAAATGATTTTATTGTGAAACTTTTAAGAAATGAGCGAGTGAGGACTGATCTTGATTTGCAAAATGCTGCTTCCACTTTAAAGTCATTTTACAGTCCTTTCATGAGACACTTACTCGTTTTTTTTACAACCATATGCCATTTGGTTTTGGATTCGCTCCAACACTAAGCCACGGATGGATATACATATGGAACACGTCCATGCAATAACAACAACTTTTATGTTCTGAGGTTCATGCTCATTTTGACTCTCTCTTTCTCTCTCTCTCTCTCTCTCTCTCTCTCTCTCTCGCTCTCTCTCTCTCTCTCTCTCTCTCCTGTCTTTCTGTCTCTCGCTCTAATTTCTTGTCTCTATCTCTCTTTAATTTAACTGCCTCTTGCTGTTTCATTTCCATTTTCTCCATTCCTTCTTTCCCCTTTTTTTCTCGTCTTTTCTCTTCATCTGGATTTAACGAATGGTGGGGAAATGTGACACACATATGCGGGCCTCACACACACACACACACACACACACACACACACACACACACACACACACACACACACACACATTCTGGTTAGAATGTTGAACAGAGCTGGACCATATGTAAGCCGCAATATCTTCTGTAGGAAGTCTTACAAACGCACACACACACACACACACACACACACACACACACACACACACACACCAAAGGGTTGTTCTTCTGTGTTAGACAAATCTAAACCATATGTGACCTGTATCATCTTCTGCCACTGATCAATCACACACACACACACACACACACACACACAACTTTATGACTTGGGACACATTGCAAAATATGGGCTGTGAGCTTATGAACCACCTGCAGAAACTCCGGCACCAGGCACGGAAGGGTCAAAGGTCAGTGATGTTGCAGTCCTGGACCTGTGGGAATGATATGCACTTGATTAAGTAAGGCACTGATGAGTATCTTTGTGTGTGTGTGTGTGTGTGTGTGTGTGTGTGTGTTTAAGACATCTGTTTGCCAGTGAGTGTGTTTCTCACAGGGCATTCCTTCGGTTTTGCAGCTTAAGTGATTAAAGCTGCTCTCTTGGTATCTTTCTGCCTCGTTCTTCATCCGTCTCCAACGTTTAGGAGCAAGTGTGTGTGTGTGTGTGTGTGTGTGTGTGTGTGTGTGTGTTTGACGTGTAACTTCATCACTTGGTTGTCCCCTGAAAGTTTATATATTTTACAGGTTACAGACTTGTAGTCCTATAATGCATTATAAGCTTCCATCAATAATGCACAGATAAGTCAGTGCCACTTCGTCTCCATCTAGTGGCGTTGCAGAGAACTGCAGCACATTACAGACGAGATTATGCAGATAAATTTAGTGCCACATCTCAGTTCACACAGGACAAAGTGTGTAAAGATGTGCATGACTCTTACCTTAGAGACAAGGTGCGTGACGAGGACTACGCTAGGGTTATCGGGCTGAAGCTCCAGGCATGTCTGGGGCAGCTCTAGGCTTGCGAGGAACCCGCCTTGGGACCAGGTCTTAGGTTTGAGTTCCACAACCAACAAGACTTGACTGAAATGCCCTTGAGCAAGGCACCTAACTCCTAACTCCCAGATGCTGCGTGATTACTGCCCTCTATTGTGTATGTGTGTGTTTCACTGCATGGATGGGTCAATTCCACCCCATAGTGGTGAGAATAGTTTTACCAGTTCGCGCCATGTGAATTTCCCTCTACTGCTTTTTGCGATCGAGTGAATTTTTTGCGCTCGAGTATTAGATGGGGGTGGATTTGACAGTTTGGGGGCGGGCTCATGGCCGTTTCTGTCAGCGAATTCTATTGGCTGATGGCTCCTGGCGTTGTGGCTGACCGCACAGTATGAACAGCCCTTCTCCGGAAGACAAACATGGCGGACGACGCTTAAGTTGGTTATTTACTCGCCCCTAAACTGTCAAACCAGCCCCAATTCCCGCCCCCAAACTGTCAAAACCACCCCCATCCAATACTCGAGCACAAAAAATTCACTTGAGCGCAAAAAGCAGTCGAGGGTAATTCACATGGCGCGCGAGGACAACTGCCGAATTGAGAAGAAAAAAAAACGAGAATGCAAAAAAGGCGCTTTGAGCGCGATATAATGATAAATACGCACGCATGACTTCTTTCTGTGCTCACGAGTTTCACTTTTACGCTCGCGGG
>JAOVVF010000048.1:5392682-5404030 GCA_028565595.1 Duopalatinus emarginatus
GTGAGTGAATAAACTCCCTTACCATTTTCTCTTGTCCCAGCAGTTTTTAACAAGTACTTTTAGCATAACATGTGTTTGCTATTTTAATTGTAACATTTCACTTTAAAGCCTTATTCATTTACATAGATTAAAAAAATGCGATTAAGTGCAATTAACTATATGAAATTCTGAGATTAATCGCAGGTAAAAAAAAATATTAATTAAAATATAAATTGTTTTCTCTATTATATAAGACATATACAATTTGTCAGCATCATAAATTTGAAATAAATTTTATGTGCTAATTAAATTCTAATAAGTTTTAATTTATTAATTACATAACCTTAATTTGTTACCTTTGTGAAGATTGTTGGATATAAAACATTTTAAAGTGATTCACGAAGAATATAAACAAAATCAATCAAGATAGTTTTTGAACTTCTTGAATAATAAATCATTGATCATCAATACATCAGTTCATTATTAACATCAGTTTATTTATTTAGTTAACTATTGAACTTTTTAAGGAAAAATTATTTTATTTCTTTTTGCTGAGGTTCTGGAGAATTTTTTTATTTTGTTTCAATTTATAAAATGTCAAATTTGTTAGATTGTCTGTTTTGTGTCGTGTTTGACTGATTTATGGCTATTTCTAGTCATTAATATATTTATATTTTGATATTTCATTCCTGAAGGTGAAAACAAGGTGAGTTTGGAAGTGTTGAAAGTGTAAAAGTGTGAGAAGCTTTTTTATTTTCTTTTTTTTTTTTTTTGGCATGGCTGCAGATTTTTATTTCCACTGAGAGAGAGAAACAAAGGCTGAATAAACAAAACCACTGAAGCTGTTTGCTTTCTCTCTGTCTCACCTCCACAAACTCTTTACGCTAGTTTTGGTGTGTAGTTTTCTGTGTGTGTGTGTGTGTGTGTGTGTGTGTGTGTGCGTGTGTGCATGTGCACATGTTCACTCCTCTGTCTCTCCATTATTCACTGCTTTCTAAGGACCCGAACTTGAGTGGTGTTAAGGTAAGAGGCTAGGATTGCATTTCCCCTACTGCACCTCATGCAACACTGATACTACAGCTTTGTGGACTAGGGCGTAACACGTTTGTTACCATGGTTACAATTCATATGGCAGCGGTCATTGTGGTTAAAGAATCAGAAGGTTGCCAGTTTGATCCCCAGACCAGAGGCGACACGACTGAAGTGCTCTCGAGCAAGGCACCTAACCCCCAACTGCTCCCTGGGTGCTGTGGATAGGGGCATGCTCCGGGCAAGTGCAATAACTGCCCCCTAGTGTGCATTTTAATGCTAGCTGATAAAATGACACAAATGATGTGTGTCTGTGTGTGTATTTGTGTATATATCTGTGTGTGTATTTGTGTGTGTGCATGCACTTAATAAGGAGTAAATCTAAGTACAGCTTCAATGTGTGTGTGTGTGTGTGTGTGTGTGTGTGTGTTAAACAGAATGAATCGCGGAACATAGAAATGTTGGCCGCTGCATGTGCTGTAGGTGTCGGTTGCTGCTTTGCGGCTCCAATCGGAGGTAAGTGTATGCGTGCACACACACACACACACACACACACACACACACACATGCTGCTAGTTTTGCTGCCCGTTGTATTGTATTGTTTGCGAATGCAACCCAGTGCATTCACGTTTTAATTCTGTGTATTCAGGCGTGCTCTTCAGCATCGAGGTCACGTCCACGTTCTTCGCCGTGAGGAACTACTGGCGTGGTTTCTTCGCCGCTACCTTCAGTGCCTTCATCTTCAGAGTGCTGGCTGTGTGGAACCAGGATGAAGGTGCGTGCGTGTGTGTGTGTGGATCAAGTTTACATATCCCACAGGAATTGGAAGATCTGACAGTTTTGACATTGTAGGGACATTTGTCTGGTCCTCGCAAGGAAAATTGTTGTTGTTGTTAGTGAAGATACAAAACGATAAAAAAAAATATTCCTGAGGTTGTGTGTGTGTGTGTGTGTGTGTGTGTGTGTGTGTGTGTGTGTGTGTGTGTGTAGAGACTATAACTGCTCTCTTCAAGACTCGTTTCCGCCTCGACTTTCCTTTCGACCTTCAGGAGTTGCCGGCCTTCGCCGTCATTGGGTAAGTTCACCTGTCGGTGTCCGACAGCACCAAACTCAAACTACATCATACTAATATAATAAAGTGCCAGAAAAACTGGTACGGACGAGCCTAAAGAGAATACACAGGCTAGTGGTGGATCTATAATGGTATGGGGTTTGTTTAGCTGGCATTCCTTAGGACCCCTGTCTAGTGCGTACTGTTTAACTATGACATCATGGACAAAGCCACAGTGTCTGTGCACAGGTCAGGACCTGACCATCCTCTCTCTATCTCTCTCTCTCTCTCTCTCTCTCTCTCTCTCAATTTTTTTTATCAGTCCTCAGTTTTAGAGATGTCGTCTAATAAAATAATTGAGATCAATAGACCCGCTTTTAAAAATAAAGAATGAAACGGCGACCCTGCTACGGCGCACTCTGTTTTTGCGAGAGGGTTCTTCCTTTTCCATTGTCTTGATTAACGAGTTCATTTTTCTTTTCCCGACGGATTCTAATTAAACCGCGCGGCATCCAGAACCGAATTTAGAGTTTGTTTTAAATTTAGATGAAACTTTTATCAAAGCCGAGTTTTATCCAGATTCCTCGGTTAATTTAGTCTAAACATTAATCAGGTTTAACTGCGGGAGGTCATGTGATTAATGCCTTTCATTTACCTCAGCGTCACGTTTCCGTAATAATAAATTATTTTTAACCCAGGAGTGAGAACGGAAATAAACAGAAAAGGAAAAAATGATGAATAAACTGGAACCATGCAAAGAATTCATAATTAATTAATTAATTCGTCTAATTGTATATATTTTATATTTGTAGTTATATTTTAATCATTATAGATAATGATTAGAATAATTATAAATTATATAATAAATTATAAATAATGTTATATAATTATAATACAATTATAAAATAATAATTGTTATTATATTTATATATATTTACAGTTATTTAAATTGTACTATTATTATTTACTAAAATGCTACTCCTACTTGTTGTGTAATTATTTGCTGTGATTTATTTATTAAAAACGTATATTAGTAAATTACAAAACATTCCCATCATCATCTACTACTATTAATTAATCCGTCGCTATACACCATCATTATTTACATTATAAATACTTCATGTATATGGAGTTCATGCCTCGATGGGCTAGAGCCTGTTTTGGCAGATTAATGTGTTTGTGTGTATGTATTCAGTAAAGTGCCACTAGGTGTACCAGGGGTCCCATGGCATGCCAGCTAAATACGCCCCACATCATTATGGAGCCACCAGCAGCATGTGTCTGTACTGTCCTGTGTGTTTTGTTATGATTTAATACACTTGTAATTATTTTATAACACTCCCAGCTGTCCACAAACACCATGGTTTCGTATAAGGAGTTACACAACGGCCGCTCGGCTTCGTTACGTGTGACAGTAAACACACTTGTACAGCAATGATTGCTAATTGTGTTTAACAACTGACTGAGTGAATCCGCTGGGTAACACAGGACGTGTTTAAATTCCTCGCGCACACACACACACACACGCTTGCACTAACAGTGCCGCACGCTGTGCTGTCTCTGATTCGCTCGTTGCCGCCTTCTAATGAGCTCTGTGTTATTATCTATTCATTATTCATGAGCTGTTTGCCTCTGCGCTAATAAATATGCATGAGCTCATTAGCATAGAGCAGCCGAGCTGAACTTTGTAGTGTGTGTGTGTGTGTGTGTGCAGGATAGCGAGTGGTTTCGGCGGCGCTCTGTTTGTGTACCTGAACAGACTCATCGTACAGTTTATTAGGAAGCAGAAGGTGATCAACAAGTTCCTCATGAAGAAGTGAGTGCGCGTGAGTGCGCGTGAGTGCGCGTGAGTGCGCGTGAGTGCGTGGGTGTGTGTGAGGGTGTGTGAGTGCGCGTGTGTGTGTGAGGGTGTGTGAGTGCGCGTGGGTGTGTGTGCATGTGTGTGCGCGTGTGAGTTGATGACTAATATATTATTGCCACCAAAATGATGCTAAGCCCAAGAGCACTTTATTGTAGATGGCAAGAGTGTGTGTCTGTGTGTAATTATTATGTGTGTGTGTGTGTGTGTGTGTGTGTGTGTGTAGGCGGCTACTATACCCTGCTCTCGTCACCCTCCTAATCTCCACGTTGACCTTTCCTCCTGGATTTGGACAGTTCATGGCAGGCCAGGTAATACATGTGTAAACTCACACACACACACACACACACACACGTTTTTTGCTGTTACACAGCTCCACAGGTACACTCTACACTTGTACACTACCCTCTACAGGTACATCTGTATGCTACACAAATGCACTACACTCTTCTGGTAGCTCTGTATGGTGCACTTGCACACTATGCACTAGATCCCTACACATGCCCCCTAAAGCCACAATCTCTAAAAAAAAGTATGTGTCATAGAGTGGGGACAGAGACACGGACAGACACACAGAGTGGGGAAAAGACACGGACAGAGTCACGGACAGAGACACAGATTGGGGAAAAGACACGGACAGAGACACAGAGACTGAGAGAGAGAGAGAGACTGAGAGAGAGAGAGACTGAGAGAGGGACACAGACAGACAGACAGAGAGAAAGAGACACAGACAGACAGACAGAGAGACACAGACAGACAGACAGACAGACAGAGAGAGAGAGAGAGAGAGAGAGAGAGAAAGATAGAGAGCAGAGGAATAGGGCAAACTGAGTGAAAGAGGACAGGTGATGAAAAGGATACTGAGTCACCACAGAGAGGGAAAAAGATGGAGGGAGACAGAGGGATGTTATATGATTGTGTGTGTGTGTGTGTGTGTGTGTGTGTGTTTGTATGAAAGAAACATGTATCATTTTTATAGCCCATTTCTCACATTGTTTTCTCTTTTTGTTCTCTTTTTTTATTCCCTCCATCTTTATCTCTCACTATTATTTTCTGTTTCTTTAATGAGAGAGTGACTCAGATGCAGTCCTTTGTGTATGCCAATAAAACACTCAATAAAGTGGCTGCAGCTCAGGCGATGACTAAGACGAACACACACACACACACACACACACACACACACAGACAGACAATGACAAGGACGCGTTCACTTTCAGTATAATAACTGAAATAAAAGAAAGTTTGAATAAACTCAATCTACAGTTTCCAGTGACCTCACTTCCTGTTTACCCTAACCACTTCCTGGTTTGCCCCATCACAGCTGACCCAGAAGGAGTCTCTGGTAACGTTGCTGGACAACCGGACATGGGCGAAGCAGGGCATTGCTGAGGAGTTTGAGTACAACGGTCATGCCGCTGCCTGGAAACACCCTCAGGCCAACGTCTTCGTAACACTCGTCGTCTTCATCGTGATGAAGGTATGAACACGTTTTCTCTATCAGTCAGTCGTCATCTGCATCATCTTGTCCAGCATCTTCTCCACCACTCCACTGTTTTGTCCATCGGTCAGTCATCTTCTCCACAATGTTCTCTAACATTGCATTATCTTCATCACTACTATATTTTCCATCACTCCCCTCCACCGTCTTCTCCACCGTCTTCTCCACCGTCTTCTCCATAGTCTTCTCCATAGTCTTCTCCATAGTCTTCTCCATAGTCTTCTCCACCATTTTCTCCACCATCTTCTCCACCACTCCACTGTTTCCCTTTACCAGTTAGTCGTCATCTCCACCATCTTCTCCACCATTGTATTATCTTCATCACTACTGTGTTCTCCATTACTCCACTGTCTTCTCCACCATCGTTACCAACACTCCACAGTCTTCACCACCACTGTATCATTTTTGCCAGCACTCCACCACCTTCTCCACCACTGTATTATCTTTTTCACCACTCCACTGTCATCGCCATCCTTTTGTCATCTTCTCCACTGCTCCATCTCCAGTACTCCACTGTTTTCTCCAACCTTCTGTCATCTTCTCCACCATCATCACTACCACTGTTAGGTTCACCACCATCTACTTTACAACTGTTTTATCTTCTCCACCACTACACCATCATCTCCACCACTGTATCATCATCTCCACCACTCCACAGTTTCCTCTATCCCTCCATCCTCTTCTCCACCACAGTATCATCTTCATCAGTCCACTATCTTCTCCATTACACTGTCATCTTTTTCAAAACCTTTTCCACCACTGTATTATCTTCTCCACCAATCTATCCTGTTCTCCACCACTCATATTCTGTTCTACACTAATACATCCGTAACACCATCCTATAACTTATCCTATGTCTCCATCCAATAACACCATCTCGGAACTCCCCCAGCTGAAGTCCTTCATCTCCTTAGGATAATGGTGAGATGAAGTGATGTGGTGGAGAGAAGAAAAAAGGGAGATGATAGGAAGGTGGTGAAGATAAGAGCAGTGTAGGAAGATGATACTGATTTAGAGAGGATGAGGAAAACAATACGCAGGAGAAGAAGATGAGATGATGGAGGAGATAAGGATGGAGAGGTAATGGTGGGAGAAGATGAAGAGGTGGAGAAGATGAGATGTTACTGATGTTGAGAAGACAATGAAAGGTGGATGGGGAGGATGTTTAGGAGATGTTTGGGAGATGTTGGTGATGCGGTGGAGAGATAACGAGGAGGAGATGATGGGGTGGAGTTGAGATATTAGTGATGTGGTGGAGATGACAGAAGGTGGATGGGGAAGATGTCTGGGAGATGTTGGCGATGTGGTGGAGAGATAAGGAGGGGGAGGTGATTGGGTGGAGATGACAAGGTGGATGGAGAAGATTTGGGAGATGATAGTGACGATGTTAGTGATATGGTAAAGAGATAAAGAGGAGATGGTGATTAGGTTTGTGATGTGGAAGCTGAATGGGGGAGATGTTTGGGAGGTGTTTGTGATGCGGTGGAGAGATAACAAGGAAGATGAAATGGGGATGAGATGTTAGTGGTGTGGACGTTGGTTGAGGGCAGTAAGGAGAAGATGAGAAGATGGTAGGGAGATGATTGCCTGGGATAAGACAAGGATCTAATGGGAAGATGATAACATGTTGGGGACGTTGTGGAGAAGTTGGAGGAGAAAAGGGCAGTTGAGTAAAATGGTTGGAATGGAAGGAACGAGATGCAGGATGACAAGGAGGTGATGATTGGTGGTCAGGTGATAACAGTATAGCAGACAACTATAAAATGTGTGTGGTGGGGGGGGGGGGGGTTTATGTTCTCACATTTACTGGTACCTGCATTTGTCACCTTGGCAACTTGAACCAAACCTGGGCAAAATCAGTCACAGTGCAAGAAGTGATGTCGTCAGTGTCACCATGGGGACATGTGCCCTGTGGAGGAAGTGGGACCTTTAACTCGTGTGTGTGTGTGTGTGTGTGTCTGTAAAGTTTGTAAGTAATGTGTCTGTCTCTTTTTTTTAACACATACTCAGTCTAATACTGCCACCATTTAAAATGACAGACAATATGATACATTACAACAATACATAATTACTATGACGTACAGAAGGATGGATTGATGGATGGACAGATTGTTGGATGGAAGGATGGAAGGAAAGGTGGCTGAGGGGATGAGTGAAGAGATGGAGATTTTTTTATATATACTTATATATTCATTTACTGTGTATGAAAGTATTTCTCTTTTGCTCTGTCTCTCTCTCTCTCTCTCTCTCTCTCTGTCTAGTTTTGGATGTCAGCTTTGGCTACCACTATCCCAGTACCCTGTGGGGCTTTTATGCCCGTCTTTGTGATCGGTATGTATGATATGACAGTGTGTGTGTGTGTGTGTGTGTGTGTGAGTGTGAGAGACAGAGAGAGAGAGAGAGAGTCATTTTAGTCATAATACTGGAGCACATCATACTTGAAACATAATCATCATCTTGCTTTACATAACTCGTGCAAACACGTGTGTGTGTCTGTGTGTGTCTGTGTGTGTCTGTGTGTGTGTCTGTGTGTGTGTCTGTGTGTGTGTCTGTGTGTGTGTCTGTGTGCGTGTCTGTGTGTGTGTGTGTTTGTGTGTGTGTGTGTGTGTGTGTGTGTGTGTGTGTCAGGTGCTGCTTTCGGCCGGTTGGTGGGTGAGAGCATGGCTGCTTGGTTTCCTGAAGGGATTCAGTCAGACGGTGTTGTGTATTCGATTGTACCAGGAGGATACGCTGTAGTGGGTAGGACAAACACACACACACACACACACTTTCTCTCTCTTTATTACAAAACAAAGCTACATGCCTGTTTATGGGGACATTTGGTCCTTATAAAAAGCCTGTGAAAGTCATCTAAGCATGTAAAA
Source organism: Duopalatinus emarginatus (assembly GCA_028565595.1). Lineage (NCBI taxonomy): Eukaryota > Metazoa > Chordata > Actinopteri > Siluriformes > Pimelodidae > Duopalatinus > Duopalatinus emarginatus. The sequence continues at coordinate 5,400,962 of JAOVVF010000048.1, forward strand.
AACAACAGAATGTGTGTGTGTGTGTGTGTGTGTGTGTGTGTGTGTGTGTGTGTTCCTGCTGATGTTGAGAACTCGCTCAACATGTCTCTCAGACACCCACATTTTCACTGATGAGAGCCTTTCATCTCTGACTCCTGCTGAAAACCCATTAGCATCTCTGTGTTTACTCAGTGTGTGTGTGTGTGTGTGTGTGTGTGTGTGTGTGTGTGTGTGTGTGTGTGTGTGTGTTTGAACAGTCAGATTTGCAGCTGCAGGAAAATCATCTTTCTTTAGTGTTGCTCTCCTGCAGGTTTAGTCCATGTGCACATGTTTGTATTTCAATGATTTTTTTGATGATTATGCTTTAACTCCATCAACTAACTGAAAATGTATTTATTTATTATTATTATAATTGTAATTATAATTATTATACAATAATCTTTGCTCTTTCCTGATTTGTCCCATAAATCTTTGCACTGCTTTGTGATATGCTTACATAAACACTTTACACTCCATTTTATGAAACTCACATTATAATTGTAGACCTTATAGAGGTTAACACAATGTAAAGAGTTGGAATGATGGCAAGGAAAGAGCTACAATGAAGAGCCAATCAGAAAGCGTTATTGTGAACAGGAAGCTGTGACCATATATGGAGAATGAACGTTCATACGGAGTGGAAAAGTTGGTCCTGGACTAGACTTTTAAGAATGAAAATAAAATACACTTGAAACCAGTGTAATACTGTTGGATCCATCAGCTTGCATGGAATTCTGGGAAAATATGGAAAATAAACAATAACAGTAATTTGTTATGGAAGGTATTAAAATGTCTTGCACTACACTGAAATACCAGAAAACCTAGTACAGATTGATGGCTCCATAACGGTATAGGGGTTTGTTTAGCTGGTATTCCATGGGACCCCTGGTACATCTACAAACGTCCGCGACAGGTGAACACTATGTGTGCGTCATTTTTATGACGAGTTAAACCTGTGAGAATGAATGCAGGACATAAAAGTGTGTCCTTCTCTAACAGGACAATACACCGCTACACACGTCTACAATGCCGAATTACGGTTAAATGAACACTTATCTGAGTTTGAGGTTTTGTCATTCGCACCAATGTCACCAGATCTCAACGTTACCGAACACATCCAGGATACCATGCAACACAGAAATCCTACACCTCAGAATACAACAGAATTGTGTTGCGTCCTGCAGGAAGTATGGTGTTCATTGCCTATAGAGTATTTCTGTGAGCTCAGGAGGTCCGTCCACTGTAGAGGTCCTAGCAAGTATTAGAACTGGTGTACCAGTTGTTCTGTGTATATCTACTGTACACTGCTCATTATTTTCCAACCAACAGCACCTGTCGGGCACTTGGTTGGCATGGAAAAGAAGCCGGATATGAAGGAGCCATTAAAATGGGACAGTAGTCGCACCGCTATGACACATCTATGAACCCGTCTGTCTTCAAATGCAACCCTGATAGAATGTAGCCCCTTAATTGGGACACAGCTGTGGAGAAAACCTGGAGTTATCGAGAGCAGAGGTGGAAGATGATGACTCACAGGAAGAAACATGGATACGGCCAGTTCGTGGTGTAAAGTAAACAGCTCTTCATGTTGTCCTGTTTGTGAACGAAGTAAGGAAAAGTAACTGAGATGTTTGAGGATCCACCAGGGAAGGTAAAAATACTTATTAAGAAGTAGCTCAAGGCAGTCGGGTAAAGTCCAGCAGCAAGGTGAGCACCAAAGGCCACAGGATATCAGTACGGTTGCAACAAAGAAGGCAGGCCTGGCACACTTGCACCGAATCATGCAACTGGTGAACAGACAAATCAATCAACTTGCAGTGGACAAAGACTTCTGGGGTCAAGGAATAGAGTTGCATGACTGGTGATTTAACTAGGAATTTTGGGAAGATTGAATAGAACAGCAGAAAGCAAATGGAATTGCCTGGGTGAGGTCATCTATAATTACGGCACGGAAAGATATGAAGTTTGTCAGAAAACTAGTAGGGAAAAGCAAAGTCAGGCGGAGGTGAGACAACACGTTGAAATAGAAAGGCTGGTTTGAGAGAGGAGGCACTGGAAACAACAGAGAGATAAAATTAGGGCACTTCAGGCAGAGGTGAAGAGCAAGCTGTGTACACCAAGGATGGTGGAGCTACAAGGATTTCCATTTGGAAAGTCTGTTCACTCGAGGGAAAACAGGAAGTTTGTAAGTTGAAAGAATGGACCTGGAGGAGTATTTTCAACTGGTACGTACTGACAATCTGAGGCATGTGGAACTAGTGCTACCAGCAGACATTCTTCCAGTTGGAGAGTTGGGTTCACCAATGAATGATGGCTTACCAGGCTCACAAGGACTGCATCAAGAAGGCAAAGGCCTCCATGTATTGTGCTTTTATGACCTTGCTAAAACCTTTGGATTGTGTTGTGGAAGGCATTCACTTACTTTGTATTCACACGTCCTAACCCATCATGAGAAATATTGCTGGAAGGAAAGTGCTCACCTCACTAAAATGCACATGAAGTCATCTTTCTTGTTGTAGTTGTTGTTGTTGTGATGGCGTAAAATGTCATACCGACTCGACAGCTAAATGTGCTAAAGATGTTTTGGGGTGGTGAGGGTTGGACTGTTGGTGTAGCTACCTTGTTAAGTATCGGTTTGCTGGTTGCAGTGCGCCCTGTTATGCTATAATACTTAGGCTACTTTATAATTACAACACATTTACCTTACAATAAAAACTGTATCTTTAACTGTAATATAAAACGTAGTATAATTAACTTTACTGTAAAACATGTAGTATTAATAACTTTACAATAAACACACTAGTAACTTTACTGTAAAATACACAGTATAATTAACCTTACAATTTAAAAACAGCATCATTACTTTAATGTAAACATGTTATATTATTAACTTTACAATAAACACACTAGTAACTTTACTGTAAAATACACAGTATCGTTAACCTTACAATTAAAAACAGCATCATTACTTTACTGTAAACATGTTATATTATTAACTTTACAATAAACACACTAGTAACTTTACTGTAAAATACACAGTATCGTTAACCT
>JAOVVF010000048.1:5414762-5426792 GCA_028565595.1 Duopalatinus emarginatus
GAACATACAAAACACAAATGAAATAAAACTTCCCATTTAACAGATCTTTCACCATCACTCAAACTTAGGCTGTGTCCAAAATGCCATACGCCCATACTAGTTAGTATGTGTCCGAATACCTAGTACATAACAAGTAGTATGTAAAAGGTTCCCAGATGTCCTAAGTATGCGATTTCGGAAGCAGCCTTACTCTTACTGAAGCAGCGCGTGACAAGCCTCAACATGAACTACGGGTAAATCGCAGGGCCAAATTAGAATTTGCGTTAACAGCACTATTTTTTTTGTTGCAATAATTTGAGATCGTGTTAATGTATTATTTATTATCGCGTTAACTACAACAGCCCTTACAAATGTCTGGCAAAATAGAATTGTATTGCCAACCTTCTAGACGTTACAATATAACATTTTCTTAACAAAGTGGTTTTTTTTTTTAAATGTTGCAGTACTATACATCTGGTTGACCTGTGCATATATAAACGTAAAACTAAAAGATTATTACTTTCCAACATTCGAAATCTAATATTAAACCATAATCATTTTCGACATATGCAATCTTGCTTACTTGGAAAAATTCCATACAATATCCAATTGGTAATCTACATTAATATCCAGTCAAAGGAATTTTTTTTTAAATAGCTAATTTCTTCATACAATATAAAACGCTGAATTTTAAAAGCAAGCATGCATAGTCAGCTAGCATAATAAATATTGCCGTATAACTTGCTAGGTAATTAAAACAAAAAAATGTTTCGAATGCCGAAGCTACAGTAATGGAATGCATTAGTGAGGTAAATTATATTAGAAAGAATATGAGTAAGAACATTTATTTATAAAATTTTATATTGTTATTGGAAATGCTTAGGTATTGAATTACTTAACATTTAACTAACAACCTTTATTAAATGATCAGATAAAACATCAAGCATATAAATAATTACACAATATATTGATGGCTAACTAACTAATCTTCCAAATACTGATTAAGGTGTTTTTAAGTATTAAATTACTTATTTATATATAATTGTTTTGCTATTACATTGAATCTGTTCATCTTTTTTTTATTTAGTTGCTTAATTCTGGTTACCTGATTGGTTAAGCAATTTATGTAACGCATGTGTCGTGTAAGTTTCTCAATTGACACTGTTGAAATTCTTACTGTAAATATTTTAAGCCTAAAATTGAAAGTGTGTTAAAGGTCAAAGGTCAGGAAAGGCATTGTACAACCAGTTCCTGTAGCATGCTATATATCATCCATTACGATTTCACAGCTCCATGTAACATTGAATATAGTGATAGTAAGCACTACAGTTACCCATAATACCTTGCTCTCATCCAGGTTAAAATTCAGTAGATTAACTAGGCTTTTATTTGAATTTAAAAGAGACAAATTATACCAGTTTCCTGGAGTTTTAATGAAATGTCTGTGACATTCAAAATATCACATGGATCAAATACTACAGGTGTCTTTTCACCCTGTCTTTCCTATTACTCCTTTACCAGAGGTACTTTAATCTAGTATGTACTGTTTAAATATGCCATTTTGGATGCAGCCTATAATTACAACAGTAAACCTCTGAAACTTTCGAGGGTAAAAAATGTTGTGAATTTTAAAGGAAATCAGACACTTTGATAACAAATGAAGATAAGTTCTGTTTAATATTATGGAAAATATTACATTAAAATTGCAGTGTGCTTTGAGTATGATGCACAATTCAACATTTAATCTTACACGCACATACCTATGCAGTAATTCATACACTAATCCATTAATATTCCATCTTCCATGTGTGTGTATGTGTACAATCTGTATTTGAGTGTGTGTGTGTGTGTGTGTGTGTGTGTGTGTGTGGACCCTTTTGGAGGACCACTAAGGACAAAATGTCCTTACAAAAAAAATAATAATTTTATATTTTAAAACCCAAAGAGGCAAAAGATTTCCTTAGCTCATTATACAGACAGCAAAGAAGTGTGTGTGTGTGTGTGTGTGTGTGTGTGTGTGTGTACTATTTAAGTGTGTCATCAATTTTAATTTGATGCAACGCAGTAAGGAGGTCTAGCATGAAGAAGAAAGGGCGGTTATTAATAGTGTGTGTGAGTGTGTGTGTGTGTGGGGGGGGGGGGGGTGATGAGCAGTGATGTCACCGATTCCAATTTTGGATTATGGGAATTCAGCGTGAGAGTGTGAAGGGGGGAAAAGTGTGATCGCCATACTGATGATGTGATATTTAAGGCCTTTGATAATGTGTGTGTGTGTGTGTGTGTGTGTGTGTGTTACTTTTTATCTCTGTAGGAGGATGACTTGGAGGACGACATGACCATGAGAGAGGTGAAAGCATAGCCACACACACACACACACACACACACACATGTTTATATAATGTACACCAATGCAGTGTCATTATCCGTCTTTCTTCCACTCGCTTGCAATCAAGCAGCCCACCTCCTGTCCCATTGCATTGTGGGTAGCTTTTAGTATATATGTGTGTTTCTCATGTTTGTTTCAGATTGCGGAGTGGGAGGAGCAACAGCTTGATGAGCAGGTCAACTTCAACAACTGTAAGATTGACCCCGCCCCCTTTCAGCTGGTGGAGCGCACTTCACTGCACAAGGTGTGTGTGTGTGTGTTTGTGTGTTTTAATTTATTAGTTTAGACTATTAGCGTTAATCCATCCTCTCTCACACACACACTTATTTCTCACATACGTTTTTCAGTGTCACCAGTGGGGAGAGAAAATTAGTGTTCATTAAGATTGCAGTATTACACACACACACACACTCATGTGGTGAATGGACACACACACACACACACACACACACAAAGAAACCTCATTCCCTCTTGCCGCAAGCAATGGATGTGCCTAATGTCCTCCATTCATCCCCTTCAAAACATACACACACACACACACACACACACACACACACACACACACAGTGCTCCACAGCCTAATTTCCCCATCCTGCTCTTTAAATATTTAGGAGTGAGACTTTAGCACAAATCCATCACACACACACACACACTCACACACACATCTACACACACTCCCTGTGTATTGAACTGTTTACCACCCTCAGTTGCTTAAAACCCTCTTTTCTCTGTCTGTTGCCGTGGTAAAGATGCTGTAGCCATCGCCATGGGAACACTAATCACCTATTTAACTCCTGGTAATTAAAGGCCGTCACTTTTCAGCCTGTTTGCTTCAATAAACGACGCGCAATGATAAAGAAGTTGTCGCACCCTCTATATTTACCCAACAGGATCAGCGGGAACACAAACAATGAGTGAATTAAAGTTAATCAATGTTTTATCTTTTTTCAGACACACACCATTTTCTCTCTGCTGGGTCTGGACCACGCTTACGTCACCAGCATAGGACGCCTCATAGGGGTCGTATCACTCCGAGAGGTGAGTTAAGTCGTCTGTAAAATGCCTGTTCAAGCTAGGGTTAGATGTCCAAAATACAATTTCTACACCATATAAATACGTAAAATAATATTCAATATGCATTTTGTGGCTAATGTCAATAATTCAATATAATATTATTTAATACAATAATAAATATATTTAAAAAAACTAAAATAAAATTAGTTTTGTGTGTATACACACTGACGTGCCAAAAGTCATGGGATAGCACTATGTAAATTGATCATAAAGTGGCGTTCCCTCAGGGGACGGCTTGGGAACGCCCACACCTGTGTAAGTTGTAAGGTGTTATCTTGTGAGTGAGGTTGAACACTGGCCAGCGTGCTCATTGCAAGGTGACATGAATTATCAGACTTTGAAAGAGGCATGATACTGGGTGGATGGGACATTCCATTTCTGAAGTAGTACAGGCATCTAACGTTGCTCGATCCACAGTGTCGCGTGTTGACCAGGAATACATCATTACCACTTAGCGTGGACACCAGGAGGCCCCACACACATATTCCACAAGTTTCTTAGTTTCTTGTGTTGTAGCTATATACCTAAACCAGGAGCTCATAAAATCAGAGATTGAAAAAAATTGAAAAAAATCCGAACTTGTCACAGGGTCTGTGTATCTTTTGGTCATTCGATTTTCATTTCAGAAACAGAAATTTAATACTAAAAAAAACCAAACGCTTATTTGATTTTCATCTCAAAGTCCAAATAAAAGAAACAGAGAAATAAGTAATTTCTTTTTTTTTCTTTGCCAGAAATGACAAATACAAAATGTAAAAATCAATCATATCTTTTCATCTTCACCAAACAGAAAATAATATTGCAATGAAACAAAAACAGGAAAAGGCTCCGTCTTTTCATTTTTCTAAAACCGGACGTTTACTCTCACATGGCTGTTGTCAAGGCAACAGTAGGCGCATAAAATAACATTAGTGCGAATAATGGTTCTAAATATTTGTATCAGTGCAGGATAAAATCTGCTCACATGGAAAGTAATACATATTTATATAAAATATTATCTATAATATTATGTTCTATACTCTAAAAATTTAGTTATGGGTATCTAGTAAAGAAAACAGTTCTTTGCATGATTAAAGGGTTCTTTGCATCATGGAAGATCTTCAGATTGATGGGGAACGTGCTGTAGAGGGTTCTATACAGAACCTGTCTGAAAAAGGGTTTATAAGGCACCAAACTGGGTTGTTCTATTGTTACAAGTTTTACATCATGACTACAGAAGAACCCTTTTTGGTGCTGTACAATAAAGGTTCTATATAGAACTTGAAAATAAGTTGCCAATAAATCTTAAACCAGAACTGCTTGTTCACAAAACGTAATTTCACAGCCATTCGGTTTGCCCTAATGGACAAAGTTTTTTGCTTTATGATACTTTTACTAGATCTCGGTGTCAGACTAATTAATGGGATTGTATTGAAATATTGGTGGACCAAGAGACTTTTTTTTTTACCAAAAATGAGTCAATTAATCAAGAGTCTTGTTACACAAATGATAATAGGACATTAGAGCCATAGTAAATCAGAATACTTTTACTTTTGATACTTTTGAAGGTAAAAACTTTTGTACTTTTACTCAAATGAAAATCTAAACAGAGGACTTTTACTGGAGTAATATTTTACCTTGAATATCTGTACATTTACTCCCACCGTTACGTTTTCTTACACTTCTTATGCAGTGTTTGTAGCATCTTCGCGCTAATCCGTTAAATCCTGTGTTGCAGCTTCGCAAAGCCATCGAGGGTTCAGTGACGGTGAAGGGGGTGAAGGTTCGCCCCCCTCTGGCCAGTTTCAGAGACAGCGGCACCAGCAGCAGTGACGCGGAAGTGACTGAGCTCCACAAACTGTGGAACCGCCACACCAATATGACGCTGCCGAGGGATCACCAGCCCTCCGACTCGGATGAGAAATCCCAGTGAAAAAAAATAAATACACAAAGGGAACAAAACAAAAAAGACAATGGAGGATGGCTGAAAGGAGTACGGATAGGACTTTTTTTTTTTTTTTTTTTTTTTTTTTTACAAAAGCTGAAGTGTTGCACACTTCTGTTGTTTCTTTTTCTGGAAAGTTCTGTATTTGGGTCACTGGTGATAAGCGGATTTAAGCTCCTTATCTTTTCACGCCCTGCCTCTTTTGCACTGATTCACTTCCTGGTTTTAAACATGGGACGTACTAACGCTAACACTTTCTGAGTTGGAGCAGTTTCAGACGATACCATGTGGTCGCTTTTGCTTTTCTATCGTTCTTCCACCTGTCTCAGATCTTCCAGTCGATTTTGCTTTTTTTTTTTTTTTTTTTTTACACCGAGTCTTCCTATCGTATGCATCCTGATGCTAGGCAGAGATACAGAGATGGTTAGCGATGGTTGCGCTAGTTTTAATGACCGTTCTTAAATTTTAATAAGTTAAAACAACAACACTCCTTTTGGTGTATAAATTATTCTTATATTATTATTGGTTGTCCATCTTGTACACTAATAACTCGGTTAACTGAGATGCACTTTGCTGTTTTAGAAAAAAAATGAAATTTTGAGAGTTGGTTGTGGTTTGAAATTTCAGCAACACTACAATCAACAGCATAGAAATAAGAACTAATAACTACAAGGATATTTAATTTTACACTAATTTCTTTTGCCTGCTTTAATTTATTCATAAAATTGTTCTTGTTTCAAAACCAAGTACACTGAAGTACTAGAAAAACTGGTACACCAGTCTAATACCAGTCTAATGGGGTAGGTCCCCCATGGAGCGGAAATATCCTGTAGGCAATACAGAATCAGTCGATCTGGTGACAAACCCCAAACTCAGATGCATGTTCCTCTAACCATAATTTGGCATCTCTAAATGTGCGTGTTGGTGCATTGAGGCCAAACCCCGGACATGACAACTGGTGTAACTTGTCAAAAAGCAGGTACACACATCACATAGAGTTTTCCTGTCAGAGACCTGAAAACATGGAATGCCAGCTAATCAAACACCATACCATTATGGCGCCACCACCAGTCTGCAGAAGTTATTCTGGCACTTTACAAGCTAAACTTAATCATTTTTGTCCCTACAAAATGAATTTAACTTTCAAGTCTATTTCCTGTTTTGTTCTCTGATCTAGCTAGTAGAACCTTCTGCTGGGTCTGAAGAACCTAAAGTACCAATTGTACCAAGTACCAGTACAGTTTCCAGATATGTTCCTTAAGAAACTTGTCTTGGTACCATCATCATCATCTCATCAGAGCAGGCCCTGGTGTTCCATAGACCTTCTTTGGGGGTCTGAAGAACCTAAGGTAGCTATTTCCAGATATGTTTCTCAAGGATCTTGTCTGGATCTCATCATTCCATCTAGGCAGACCCTGCTGTTTCATTGACTGGGTTCTCAAACTGTTCCTGGTAGCATTTCTTAAGATCTTAATGTTCTATCACATCCACATCTTTCTTCTTCTATAGATTATGGCATCAAAGTCTGATTTACAGTAGGTGTTGGTCAGACTTTGAGTCCCCTACAGTCTTTTTGGAGCTGAAACAGAATATTCCACCTGAATCTGGAGAACCTTCCTCCATCTTCGATTCTAATAGACACTCCTGATAGTCTTAAGTAGTTGGATATCTATAGATTAGACATGGAACCAAACTCTGATGGTGATGGACCTTCAGGATCTCCTGATTTAGGTATCTTTGATTTGGTAGTGCTTTTCTACCAGACAGTGCAGCCAAGGTCTAACATACTTTCACAGTCCCAAGTATCGTTTCTACTATGAGAGGACAGAGTAGTAAATGTGGGTGGGGCCATAAATAGTGTAGAGCATATATTGGCCTAGGTGCCAAGACTTAGGGTGCAACATAATGGTGCTGTAGATCCTACCTAGTACACTACACTTACAATAGAGCACCTTTCGAGATTCAGCGAGAGGAAACAAGCAAGCACTTTGCGTCTTTTAGCCGAGATAAAGTATTGGCACCCATGTCGTCTTTCCTCGCTAATAAAATAAAGTTGTTCAGTAGCTTTATAGGGCTTTTGCATCAAAAAATATTGACCTGTATTGCAGGGAGCTTTTCACAGCTAGTATAGTCCATTGCTGTGATCTCCGACCAAACTCCTCCTACTTTCTCATTTACAGAAACAGTATTTGACCAGGACAGGTTTAGTCTAAGGCTCGGAAACTGAGCCATGCTGTACCATCTAGTGTAAAATCGTAACAGGAGGGATGCATCAGTAAACAGTATCAAGTGTGACTACTAGTAACCTAGTATTAACCAATCAGGGATTTTGTGTAACATTTAATTTAGTTCCCTTTTTTTTCCCCCTCATTTATATAGTGGTGACGAACAGCGAACACACGTGTGTCCATGCACACACTTCTTTTTATACGTAAGCTAGAAAGAAGCATGTTAGCTAGCTAGATTTTTAAGACTGTATCCTGTATATAAGGGTTGCACTTCAGATCAACAGTGTATGCTAGGATTAGGTCACATTAGGGCACCAGTCAGGTTTTGTCCACCCGGAATCATTAGGCACAAAGCGTGAATACCACACACACTCCCGTTCACTCGCACATTCACACTTGGGTCAGTTTAGAACAATTGCGCCTACCATGTGGGAGGAAACCCGGGGACAACTCACTAGGATTTAGAGAGATGAGGAACAAACCCACAACCCCAGATCACTGGAGCTGTGTAGCACATAGACTACCTTTGGCGGTACCATGCCACCACACCAGACATTTGTACTGGAGCATTTTTACAAGCACGAGCAAACGAACATGAGCGATATCCGTATACAGATGCATCTTTAAAGTGAGGGCGGGATTCGAGCAAACCATATTAAACCTCTTTAACCAGATCAAACCGGATTAACAAACAACTCATTCACATAATGAATACGTTGACGACAACAATTCTTCACGTGTTTTGAAATCGTAGAACGATACAGAGGCGGAGCTAATTCTTTTCTCATTGTCTTATTCGTCATTGTTTGACGTATTATCCAGTGCTTAATATATTAATATATTTTTATAATGTGTTGGGTTTTGCTGTTGTTGTTTAATCAATTAAGCTGATTTCCATTTTGATTCTTGATCCTTTCAACCGTCAGTCATTCTCCCTCTGACCAATACGCTCGGGTGTGGGTGGGTGGAAGGCGGGGCTTGCTTATTTTTATTATTATATGTATTTTTTAATGCACCTTTAGCTATGATTAAAGATTTTATGATGTTAGGTTTACAGATTTAATATATACATTGGCCTCCTAACATTTGAGTACTGGAACGATCACGTATTAACGTAAGATTTGCTTGTTTTTGTTTGTTTGTTTGTTTGTTTGTTTATGACTTCAGTCCTGACAGGGAAGAATATTAGCGATGGTCTAGGTAGCATAACCTGAAATTTTTTTACGAATGTTCAGTTTTGTCTGACGAAGTGCCTAAAAACATCTCGAATGTGATTATTTAGAAGGTGTTGTAGATTTATACACACTGATACACGCACATGATTTTATTTGTACACTCCTCATTGTTGACACTTTATTCCAGGTAGCCATAGCAACCTTTTCTCAACCTTTATATTCTTAACAACAGGACTAAAAAAAGATCACGATCAGACGAATATTTATTTTTTTTGTGTCTTCATTTCATTTGTATTAAATCACAAGTGCATATTTATTAACAATCAACCTACAGAGAAATTGATCTTGCAGAGCAATAGGAATTCTATTTTTGTTGTTGTTGATGTTATGTTTTAAATGTTATAATCTTTTATAATTAATGACTCTGTGCAATAATGCCTGTTTGCTTTTAAGTGTGTGTGTGTGTGTGTGTGTGTGTCTGTGTGTGTGACTGTAATGACAACTTGACGTGGATGAGACATGACATTATTTTTGTAAAGAACCGACGCTACGGTACGCACTGAGGCTCTGTTCGTCACGTCAGCTGATGGAAAAAAAAGCACAGAGTGTTGAGGGAATTCTGAACTGGAAAAACCTCTAGCACTAAAAAAGAAAATACACACACACACACACACACACACACACACACACAGACATCTCCTATTCTTCAGAGAACAAAAGGATTGTTTATATCAGGGATGAATAAAGAGAATTTAACAGAAGTACCAACTTTGGGGTCTTGTGTATTTTATTAAATTAAAAATTTTTATAATAATAAAAAAATAAATAAACAAATGATTTATTAAGGCAATACATTTATGTAGTTTAAACTTATTCCTTTTATTACTATTTTTATTTTATTTAAATATATTTGTTTTGTACCTATGCACGTGTGTGGGTGTGTGAGTGTGGGTGTGTGTGTATCCTGCTTCCTGATAGGCTGGGAATGACCTTTGGTGAAGTTGCAGAAGGTCTTGATTGGATATTTACTGCTGTGATGCTGATTCCCGGGTTGCTTTAGGTGTGACTCTACACTTTACCCTGGAGAGAGAGAGAGAGCGTGAAAATAAATCTGTCACGCTAGTTCTGGATCTATATATATATATTTCTATCTATCTGTTTTTCATTTCTGTCTCTCTTATATGTAACTGTTCATCCCACTGAGTTTCTGCCTGTCTGTCTCACAGATTAGTGATACTGTGTGTAATTGATGACAATCTTTGTGTGGTGATCAGATTTGATTTCTGTCACAGTTTGTACGTATTCTTTAAAGGCCGCCATGTAGAAATGTCAAATTTCAAACTGCAGTTGAAAAGGTTAATTTTCAGGTTAAATTTGATTGTCTGCTTTTGGGACTGTAGGGAAAAGGGCAGACGGGAAATCAGACGTGTGGAATTTCAAAAAAGATTAATAAAATAAAATCAGACTTGACCTGTCTGAATCTGGTTAAAGTAAAATACATCAGGGAAACCTAATTCGACTTTATTTATTTATTTTACAGCAACAGTAAAGCTGTGGTTTTTAATCAGTCAGCTTCCTGACTTTGGGTAATGACACCTCTATATATGTAATATAATATAAGAAAAATTTTATAAAATATATAAATAAAAATATTACAACTTCAGTCAAACATTTCTAATACTATAGTACTATATTTTATATACTATTATTGTAGTATTATTGTTGTTATTATTATGTTATGTTATTGTTTTGTTAGTTAAGTTACAAAAAAATTAACAGTTTAATATAATGTTTATAATATTAAATATAATATAATATATATTTATAAAAATATATATAATAAATATAATATTAAATATTCATATGAGTAATATTGTAATATTACTCATATTTAAACCTGTATCTTTATATCTTTATTACTTTGTTTCATATAAACTGACATACATATATGTATATATATTTGCTTTCTTTTTTAAATATTTATTTATTTAATTTTTATTTGATTAGTTTGGCTTATAGCTCATGATAATCAGAATCAGACAGAAAAGACTGCATCAGTGTGATGTAGCCTGGAGGCAATCAGCTTGTGGCACTGTGGAGATGTTACTGAAGTTCAGCTTTCTTTGATAGTGGCCTTCAGCTTGCCTGGGTCTGGTGTTTCTCATTCTCCTCTTGATGATACCATAATAGATTCACTATGAGGTTCAGGTTCAGAGAGCTGATTAACCAGTCAAGCACAGTATGGCCCTGAGGACCAGTGCTGGGAAAAGAAATCAGAATCTCCTGGTAGACAACAGTTTTGACCTTGGACATAATAAACATAGTGAACAACACCAGCAGATGACATGGCAACCCAAACCATCACAGACTGCAGAAACTTCATACAGACACATTGGACTCTGCTTCTCCATTATTACAGACTCCATTATTAGGACCTCTGATAAGATGACGTTGGACCACTGAGCAACATTTCCAGATCTCTTTCTCCTTATCCCAGGCAGAATGATTTTGACATTGATGTGGCTTGATATCAGGAATGTGACAGTTGTAGGCCCTTTTCCTGGAGACATCTGGACAGTCATTGTCAGTCGTTTTATCTCTGATTGTTACAAAGTACTGACACTGGAGACTCCTTACATACATGTTACATAAACACCTCCTTAGTGAAAACTTCACCATGTCAGTGATTACACCATTTTTAAATCTGTTCATTGTTAGTGTCTGCTGCACAAATCCTTGCGAACGATCTGTTGCCATAGAAACGTAAAGCTGTGATTTGCAGCTGCACTATTGACAGGTGTGCTGTTATAGCAAATTGAACAACTGGCCAACCTGACCAATCAGGATACAGAAGAAGTTTCAGTATAATGGCTTGGATGTAACAGTCGTGTTGAGGGTTAAAAATGACAGAGGGGTGTTTTTGTCTCTGAAGGCATGACGTTGAGTTGTGTGGTGTGGTGTTTATGAGCTGTGGCAAGTGTGAAATTAGATTTTTGTGCTTTTAAAAACGTGTCAGGCTGATTAGTAACTGAGAGCTTGCTGACCACACACACACACACACACACACACACAATACTATAATCCATAATGTGTATGTATGTGCTGTTAAATCAAAACCCAAAACTGAAATGTATTTATTCATTTATTGTTATAAAAAATGAGATCCATTTATATACAGATACATAAATTAGTCCAGAATGCAGCAGCCAGAATCCTTACTAGAACCAGAAAATATGAACATATCACCCCTGTCTTAGCCACACT
>JAOVVF010000048.1:5430482-5440482 GCA_028565595.1 Duopalatinus emarginatus
CTCTCTCTCTCTCTCACATACACACACACACACACACACACACACACATTCACATCTTTCTCTCACTTGTTCTCTTTATTGCCTCTGTTCTCTGTCAGTTTTCTTCTCTCAATATCCCTCTCTCTCTACCACGCTTTGTCTCCCTCTCTCTCTATTTTTCTGCATC
The DNA here is from genome assembly GCA_028565595.1 of Duopalatinus emarginatus. NCBI lineage: Eukaryota > Metazoa > Chordata > Actinopteri > Siluriformes > Pimelodidae > Duopalatinus > Duopalatinus emarginatus. The sequence continues at coordinate 5,430,649 of JAOVVF010000048.1, forward strand.
TCTCTCTCTCTCTCTCTCTCTCTCTCTCTCTCTCTTTCTCCCTCTCTCAGTCTCTTACTCACCCTGTTTTTCTGTTTCTCACTATCAATCTATTGCTCTGTCTGTCTATCTCTGCATCTGTACCAGTATCCCTCTCTCTCTGTCTCTCTCTCTCTCGCTCACTCTATCTGTGTGTGTATGATGTAATGGTCAGTCTGGAGCCTAAACTCTGATGAATGTCGTCTGGGGAGAAATAACGCTGTGGGAGAGAAATGGCTGCCTGCTCATTCTCCCTCACAGCACTCACATCTCCTTCATAATTCAGAGTGAGGTGAAGGTCTAGCGCTAAAAGGCCAATATTTTAACATCTTGTTTAAATATAGATCATCACAAATCCTGCAATTCGGTGAAAATACACCAAGTTTCTTTCTGGATTTTCCACAGAACTATCATGCATTATCATTCTTATCATGTTTGCCTGTTTGCTGTCAGTCGACTGTTGATGATGATCAACTTTGAAATCAAAATCTAACTATCTTTGTCTTTTCAAATGCATGTCTCACCGTGTGTGTCTCCATGGCTCCAGTCACCTTGGTAACCCCCCAGGTGGGATTTCCTGTCTCCCTGGCAACCTCTGAACGTTTCTCTCTCGCCCATGAACGACTCTGAGTCGCCTTCGTGACCCCCCAAAAACGCTGTCGCTCTCTGATCTAGGAAAGGCATGAAGAGGGGATCTGGAGGAGGAGGAGAGGACGCTTCCGTTTGGATGGACGTGATGCTGCTGCAGCTGTACCTCGCTGAAGACCGGAACGAGGATGAGGACGAGCGTGAGGAAGAGCAGCTTGTCAGAGAGGCCATTGTGCTGAAGCTGGAGCTGGAGCTGGAGAACTTTGCGGATCATGGAGAATTTAACCCATGCCCCAGTGCATTGTGGGTTTGAACGGTGCTTTTCCTCTCTCCATACATGGCCTCGCTCATGGCATCAGAGCTCCTGGAATAACCGAAGAGCAGATAAGACGTGGAAAAAGCTCTTCAGAGGACACTTAAAAAAGAGCGGGAGACACCCAGGAACCAACCGACCATCATTACACATCTCCTCAATGTTATACATTCAGGTCTAAATACTTGATTCCCATATCAGGGAACTATTTAATTAATTATTTACATTATTATTATTATTATTAGTAGTAGTAGTAGTAGTAGTGGTGGTGGTTGTATGTTACATAGTTTGATATGTTTAAGATTTTGACAATGTATATATATATATAGGTCAGCCACAACGTCTGACACAAAAGCTTTGACCCACTGAGTCAAGACCATCACCAAGCTCTGAGCTCTGACCATCAAAATCTGATCCTTGTCAAAGACACTCAGATCAAATTATCTTGTTACAGTGACACCTGTCAACGTGTGGGATATATTAGACAGCACGTGAATAGTCAGTTCTTAAAGTTGATGTTTTGGAATGTGAAAAAACAAGTAGGTGCTTGGTGTATGTGTATGTGTGTGTGTGTGTGTGTGTGTGTGTGTGTGTGTGTGTGTGTGTATACACTGATCATCCTCTGAATGACGGTGTTGTGCAGGTGCCTCTGTATCAATATAATCTGATCTGATTGATTTTGACAAGGATCAAATTGTGACGTCTGGATGACTGGGTCAGAGCATGTCCAAAACAGCAGGTCTTGAACGTGTTGTGAGTTGTGTTCCAGTATGCAGTGATTAATACCTACCAAAAGTGGTCCAAGAAATGACAACCAGTGATCCAGTGACAGGGCCATGGGCTTAACTCTCACTGATGTGCACGGGTGGTGAAAACTAGACTGTTTGGTCCAATCCTACAGAAGCTGCTGCTAACGTTTTGTCACTAATCAGAACATAGCCCACTATTTATATCTGTCACTAATTTGGGACATCTTTGTTCCATACAACATTGTTGGGACAGACCAAAATAGCAAATGAGTCATGGCCCAGATCTGGCCCACACTTAATTCTGGCCACCATACCACAATGGAAAAGCCAGTTTTGAACTAAATCATTACACATGATGGGCTGCATGTGGGCCACATGTAGACAAAAGTCTGTATGCCATAGCAAACTTTTTTTTTTAAATATGGCTGCTAAAGTTGGACATGTTTAGGCCCACAATACACTTGCTATTGCCATAACTGGCCCTTAACTGGGCCATATTTGCCCTAGAATTGTCTGATATCTGGAGTGTTCCTTATTGCTATACTTGGACCCTTTACCTCTGTCCACTGTCTTGAAAACACAACCTTCTCCACTTTCTCACTCGTCAGTCATTATCTGGGAATTTTTTTTAAATCTTTGCTTGCTGTCCGCCACAACCTTTCCATACTGTTGGTCAATAAATAAAAAATCAGCCCTTTTCTAATGTCAATCACTAATTGGGACACAGCCCACAGTTTACCACAGGTCATCGATTGGGACAGGGTTTCCTCATGCCAGGCAATCATGCCAGTCCCACTTCTTTTAGAGTGATCAATAATAGTATTGGGACACAACGATCCTTTACTTCTGCCCACTTCATCGTGCAAACACACTCTTCTCTCAGTAATGATCAATAATTGGGACACTGTCATCAATATTTGAAACACAGCCATCTTTTAATCTTTGTCACTAATTTACCACACTTACAGCACCAGATTCTCACTTCTTTACTTGTCAGTCACTATTTGAGATACAACCGTCCCACTGTTTTGATCAGCTTTTATCGTTTTTATTGGGGAAAAAACTGGGAAACCATTTTTAATGTTAATCACTAATTGGGTTCACCACAGGTCATTGATTGTGACAGAATGCTGGTCAGAAATTGGGACACAGCCCTCCATTATTGTCATCAATAACTAAACCGAAACACAGCATTCCTTTACTGGTGGTTATTGATTTGTACATTACCCCTTCTTCACGTCCTCAGCTGTCAATGACTATTTGGAACACAACCATCCCTTATTTTATAACCCTGTTTGGACTAATAAATGATCACACACTAACTACTAGTTTATAATTGGATCAAGACCTTCTTTTGCTGACAAATACACAGCCATCTCTCGGAAAAAGTCATTGATCCCTAATTAAACACACCTTAGTCACTAATCAGGCCAAAGCCCTTCTTCACCCAGTCACTATTTGGGACATTACCTCTCTGATCTCCGATTTGATTGGTTACTGCTGAACATAAATCTCTTACTGTCAGATATGGATTGGGACACAACCCTGTCTTAGTACAGAATCAAACTTCACTTAATGTCATTCAGGAATTGGAATACAGCCTTTCCTTTCCCACAGGTCAGACTGTTCATTACTGCTGAACAATAATTGGACACAGCCTTCTTTTACTATGATCAATAATTAAAACCTGCCCTGTATTTAACTTGTACACTAATTGGAGCACTGCCCTTGCTTTGTACCCTACCCTTTCTTTACCAATCAGTCACTATTTGGGACATGACCTTCCCTTATTCTTTATTACTGATTTTTTGGACCCACACTGAACTTACCGATAACTTTCAATCAGTTATGGATTGGGACACAACCCTCTCTTAGTATTAGACTCAAGCTTTTCGCTCAAGAATTGGGACACAGCCCTTTCTTTACCACTGGTCAGACTGTTTATTTCTGATAGCCAATAACTGGGCACAGCCTTTCTTTACTACAATCATTAATTAAAACACAGCCCTCTCTTTATCTTTTTTGTACACTACCCATTTCTCACCCACTTGTTTACACATCAGTTACTATTTGGGACATGACCTTCCTTTATTCTGCTTCATTTGTTAGACACACATTGAACTGAATCCCTTACAGTTAGTTAAGGACTGAGACATAACCTTGTCTAAGTATTGGATCCAAACGTCCCTTAATGTCACCATATAATTGGGACATGGTCCTTCCTTTACCACAGGAAAAAAACATTTATTAGTGATAGCCAAAAATTGGACACAGCCATGCTTTACTATATCAATAACTGAAACACAGCACTATTTATCTCTGCCGCTAACTGGGGCACAGCACTACTACTCGATGCCTTTGGGACATGACCTTTCCTGATTCTCCATCACTGATTTCATTGGTTACTGTACTCACTGTACTTCTTGGACACAAATTGAATTGAATGCCCTTCTGTTATTTATGGATTGGAACACAACCCTCTCTTAGCATTGGAATCAAGCTTTCCTTAATGTTAATCAGAAATTAGGTCACAGCCCTTTTTTTGCACACCCATCAGTCAATATTTGGGACACAATCTTTATTTTATATGACTGTTTTGTTTTAAACAAATTGGGACACAACCCTCTCTTGGCTTTATTACTGATGGCCAATAATTGAAACACAGCCCTATCTTTATCTCGGCCACTAATTAAAGCACTGCCCTTCCTTTGTGCACTACCCCTTTTTTACCCATCAGTCACTATTCAGGACATGACCTTCTTTTTATCTGCTTCATTTGTTTGGATACAAATTGAACTGAATCCCTTGCTGGCAGTTATGGATTGGGACACAACCCTCTTTTACTGGAATTAAGCTTAATGTCGCTCAAGAACTGGGACACAGCCTTGTTTTACCACAGGTCAGACCCCTACTGCTGGTCAAAAACTGGGACACAGCCGTCCATTACAGTCGCATCCATGTTTTTTTTTGTGTGTAGATGTGAAAGTAATATTCACACTTTTTTTTTTTTTTGCAAATGACATTGATTATTTTATTGAGAAGTTTGAAAACAAGGCCGATGCAGAAAGAACGTCTTCATATTTCAAAACAACCAGCATTCAAATAGTTCAGGAAAAATAAAAACACTGAAATAAAAACGAACAGAAAAAAAACAGGAAAGTTGGAGTTTGTTAGTTATCAGTTTAGTCAGTTGGGGTATTACACTTCTTTCATGGTGTGTTTAGTGTGTGTATGTGTGTGTGTAAGTGTGTGTGGCTGAGACCTTATAGCATCACAGGGCGTCGTAATTAACAGCATGTGTGGACGGATGTGCGTTGGAATGTTACTTTCTCTCGCTCTGTCGTACTGGATGGACATTCTGGACACAACTCCACTGTCACTTACAAACACAGACATACACACACATACACACCTGGCGTCGACCTGGTTGTGTACAATGAGTCCACTTGTGATGTGGCGTAACTGCTAAAAAAAGCTGAATTGAGCGTTCTGACAGGCAGTGCGGACTGCCAATCACAGAAGAGCTGGGTGATGAGCCGAAGCCCCGCCCACAAAAGTGTCCAATTCTGATTAGATGAAAAGAAAGAAACTGAATGAGAGGAAGAACATAAAGAGGGACAGAACGAACAAAATAAAGAAAGAAAGGAAAGCAAAGAGAGCTAAAGACAGAGAGTGACAGAGAAGTAAACAGAGAAAAAGAAAGTAGAGAGAGAGACTGATAAACAAAGGAGAGACAGAAAGACAAAGAGAGAGAAAGAGAGAGAGCTATAGATAAAAAGACAATGGAGACAGAGTGACAGATAGAAAGGAGAGAGACAGACTGATAAACAAGGAGAGAGAGAAAGAAAGGGAGGGAGAGAGGGGGGAGATAGAGACAGAGAGGAAGAAAGAAAGAGAGAAACAGATAGAGATATACAAAAACTTTTAGGTAGAACAGAGAGACAGTAAGACAGAAAATATAAGAGAGACAGATAAATAGATAGAGAGATGAATGGACGGATGGATTAATCGATGGATGGATGGATGGATGGATGGATTGATGGATGGATGGATGGATGGATGGATAGATGGATTGATAGATGGATTGATAGATGGATGGATGGATGGATTGATGGATGGATGGATGGATTGATAGATGGATGTACGGGTGAATGGATGGATGGATGGATGGATGGATGGATGGATGGATTGATAGATGGATGGATGGGATGGATGGATGTACGGGTGAATGGATGGATGGATGGATGGATGGAGAGGTGGAGAGACAAGTTTTCAGAAAGGAACAGAATAGTCTTAAACATTATCCTATTAATGGCGTCAATGGGAGTGACGTATAGTCGATGGCACGCTTGGCATTAAAGGCACGATGTGGTAAAATCCCCTGAGGTGCCAAAAAGCCCTGCGCGATACCCAACACAAACACACACCTATACACACACCTACACACACACACCTTCACACACACAACAACACTGGTCAGTTGTACAGTTACTGTTAGTATTACAGGCGTGGAGTGTTTATCGTACACAAAACAACACTGTTCTTTACGGAGACTCGCCGTCACGCACCGTCGTCATCGTGTCCAGTCCCCACGAAGGGCTAAATACATGTTCACAGTATTACAGGAGTGAATGGGCAAGAGGTGAAAAGGTTTGTGCACCCCCTAGAGGGCACACACACTTTTGCACTCGCCCGTAAACACTGTTGATGGCTATGAGTGGAGTAATAGACGGTTATAAAGACAGCAACATACACACACACACACACACACACACACACACACACAGGTGGGTTTGGTGTCCAACATGCGTACACACTCGCCTATCATTTTTACAGCAACAGGTGAACGTGTGGGTAGGATTTTACCCGTCCATCCGAGCCAATCAGAGTTCAGGATCAGGCAGACGGACAGCCCTTGTAACGCAGGAGTCTGAGGGAACTGTAGATCGTCATGGTAACAAACAGAATGACTGTTAGCAAACAAAAAAGTGTGTGTATGAAAGAGAGAAAGTGAGAGAGAGACAGTACTTGACATTTACAGAGGATAAAGAGTAAAATGAGAGGTTTCTCAGCGAGAGAGAGAGAGAGAGAGAGAGAACACGGCGAGCATGGTCATGTCGTTCCTCTCGAAAGGAAAGAAATAAGGATGCAATTAGAGAGTCGTGTCATTTTTTTCTTCGATGCATCACACGCTCATGGACATACAGAGAAAAAAAATCACATGCACAAAAATAGAACGACTTTCCTACAAACGCCGGAATGTCCTCGACACGTATCCTTGGGAGGACGCGACACTTTTTCTGTCCTTTACGTCGCAAAAATCAAGCAAAGAAAATACTGTAATAATAATAATAATAATAATAATAATAATAATAATAATAATAATATTATAAATAGTATTTATTATTATTGTTATTGTATTATTATTATTAATAAAATAATAGTAATAGTTGTAATAATAATAATAATAATAATAATAATAATAACAATAATAATAATAATGTATGATTATAAAACAAGTCCGTTTTTTAATGCTTGGTTTTGAAATACGTTTTCCTGTCACGTTTCAAACATTCAACATTCTGCCAATTTTCTCGACGGCATCAGTTCGGCAGGATTACGTTAAGAGTTCTCGTAGCAAGCAGCCATGCCCAAAGGATACACAGCCAGGACCCAGAATGCAATGAGCCCTGAGAGCTCAGAGAAAAGGGGCGGAGCTAAACAGCCAAAATTCACAAAACCGTGCAAAAAGAGACTGGGACGGTGCAAATCCGAGCGTTCGAGCATTCAACTTGCGATACATGCAAAAGAGAATTTTCAGGCTTTCGCTCCTCCGGCTATTTTTAATGCCACTTTGTCTGTTTTCGGCGTGTTTTTCATCTTTTTAGAGGCGTGTCCCTCGTTGTTCGAGGTTCAGCATCGTCCTCTCCATCGTGCTGCAGAAAAGATTGTTGAGACGCTGTAAAAAATATAGATATAGTCCACACCGGACGACTGTGTGTATGCAAATACGAGAGGCGGAGTCTAAAACAAACATGCTGAATCAAACATTCCGAACAGAAACAGACTGAAAAACAACAACTGATGCTCACTGCCCTCTTTCCTCCTCTTCCTCCTCTTCGTCTTCATCTTCCTCATCAAGCGACACCACCCCAGATGAAGCAACATCAGAAACTTTTCTCCGTGCAGAATAATCTGGCGTGCACCAAGCCCCACCCCTGCAGTCCTTGCAAGGCGTGCTGTCGTCTTCAAAGGGGTCAGAAAACGAATGGCCCCGCCTTTGCCCCGCCCGCTGGAGACGCGCCAAGAGTAGTAGGTCCTCCCTGCCGTGCAGAGCGCCCAGGATCTTGGCGGTGAGGTCGTCGCCACAGCGGCCGAGGTCACGTAGCAGTGGGTGTGTCTCATCCAGACTGCATGTGCTGGACCCCAGCGTGTCTGGTGGGGAACCCGGTAACCCTGCTGGAGGTGAAAGGTCGACGGCGACGCCACTTTCGGCCTCACGCAGCCTCGCCTCACAGACCCGGGTGTGGATGAGGTCACGCAGGTAATGAGGGTACGAGGTGAGATCTGCAGAAAATATGACATAGTGAGTGTGTGTATATATTATATTATATATATATATATATATATAGTTAAATCAAAATGTGTCTATTCTTAATTTTTTTTTTTTATTATTTAAGAATAGACACATTTTGATTTAACTATATATATATAAAATAATATAATAATAATATAACTATAAAGGTTACATGAGGGACGTGTGATGTTTAAAATTATATATATATAATGTTTAAAATTTAAATTATATATATATATATATATATATATATAATTTTAAACATCACACGTCTCTCATGTAACCTTTATACTCTTCTCTCTGTCTTTCGGCTCCTCCTCTCTTTTTTATTGCCTTTCTTTTCTCTCTCCTCATCTGTTCTTGTCTGTCTGTACATTAAACTTGCAGGAGAAATGAAGCTGTGATATCAAATTGCACCACGGAGCGAAGTGGAGTGAGAGAGAGAGAGAGAGAGAGAGAGAGAGAGAGAGAGAATAAATACCATGAGTCACACACTGCTTTAAAAAAAACAATTCCAAGCTGACTTTGGACAAATATGGGCTGGTAATCTACTGATTTTATTATTACAATTGTAGTTGTTGTTGTTGTTGTTCAGACTGTAGTTATTTGTCCTGGGCTTTTTGTCCTTGAGAAATCTCTGAATAGAAGTAGGGCACTGTGACAGAACCATGTGCCCTGATTCACGTCACATTCAGCAGCTTCACATACACACGAACATGTATCTGACGTTTGTGTGACGGAGAACTCTGGAAATTTACCTCGAGCCGATCAGAATGTCTGGATTCACTCTATATATATATATATATTAGTAGCAAATTATTATTATCATTATTATTAGTAGTAGTAGTAGTAGTACGAGGAGGAGGAGGAGAAGTAATATCTATCTATCTATCTATCTATCTATCTATCTAAATATATTGTGCAGTACTCAATGAAAATGTTGTCAAGTTAATTTATTACTGTATTTATTATCCATTAATTTATTATTAATTCACTTATTTACTTTATTATCTGATTGTTTGTTTACTGTAGACATCGTAGTGATATTTATTTATGAATATTATTAGTATGAATATTATTATTTATGAACACCTGTTCTTTTGTTTATTTATTGATTTATTTGTTTGTGTGTTTATTTATTTACAATAGAGGTGGTAATAATGTTTATTTATTAATTCTTATTCTTATAGTAGGAACACCTGTGGCAGTTTGTTTGTTTGTTTGTTTATAATAGAGGTGGTAATAATGTTGATTTATTTTTAAAAGTAGGAACACCCGCATTTGTTTATTTGTTTGTTTGTCTGCCATATGATAGTAATATTTATTTATTAATTATTAGTAGTAGCGGGAACATCTATAACTGTTTATTATAACTGTTTATCCCCTCTCAGTATTTTTCATCTTGTTAACGGGATTAATTTTTCCCCGTATTAAATTTCTCTACTTTCTTAACTTGAATTTAGTCTTCAATAAATGTGTGTATCATACATGCTTCTGACTGCATGTATGTGTTTGTGTGTGTGTGTGTGTGTGTGTGTACCTGTACTCTGTGTTGCAGGCTCATTAGCAGACAGGAAGTCCTCATCATA